>BMAV01019813.1:167644-184487 GCA_019973955.1 Trichonephila inaurata madagascariensis
ATATTCTGCTAACAGTCATGAGATCTCGACTGACGCACGCAGCAATACTGCGATACGACAAACTGCAATCCAGTACACTACAATTCGACCTTTATCAAAGTTAGAAACGTGCTTGTACGCATTTCTGCTTCTTACACGAGGCATCCCAACAACCTCTCATCAGGTAACAACATTCAAATGCAATTCGTGTATGAGAAACCGGCTGAACAATTTCCTCATTTAAACATATTGTAGGTGTCGCTACCGACGCCTGCTTTGTCTGAATGCGCTGAAAAGTTAATAATTTGCATATCGCAGCACCTTCTTTCTGTCGCTTAAATTTCACGTCTGAAGCACGTCGCCTTCCTGATGTAGCAATTTTAATGGCCAGTAGTGTAGTTTCGGTTTTTGTACTTCGACATGCTGATTAAAAAAAGTTTAAAAAAATTGGCTGAGTACCAAAGTTAGAGCTACAGAATTTTGTTCACACATTTAGAAAAGTCACACAATTAAAATGAGGTAATAAAAACTGATATTTTGGTCCTTTAGGTAATACAACCTCTGATATCAATTTAACAATAAAATATTGCTTATTTATAATTTGAACTCAGTGTCTTCATTTTTTTACCGTATTCTTTTTTTATATATATATTTCAATTCAATATTTACATACATACTTCAATCTTCATATTAGTTTCAGAAATAATAAGGTTTGCCCAAATGAAAAGTGGACACGTGTAATTATGTCAGAATGATTGCAGCTATAGCAGTGCCACCGAAAATGTATATAAAGAAAGGTATGTGACATGTTCACCGCATTCGATTTGCAATAATGAAACCTGCGTGTGGTTGAGGAAATAGATCAAAAGTAAAGTCGTGCTATTCATGCATGCGTCCATATCGGAATAATGTGTGGTAGTATGGATTCGTATTGCGGAAGGCGAGCAGGATGGTAGCATATATCAGCGAATGGAGCAGTTTAAGGAGAGCACTGCTTAGTTCAAACAATTGGGGCAAAAGTTTTCGTGAAGGGTGGCAAATGATATCAGATCTTTATAACAATGTCAGTCCAAACGTCTCCCGTGAAACCCAGGCGACCTTAAGAAAATTCTGTTCAAAAGAGTTGGAACACCCACCGTACAGTCCAGATTTGTCTCGCTGAAACCTTCCATTCTATTTTCCATTTAAGAGAGCATTGCTTTTCGATTCGAACGATGAGGCAAGCAGGACTTTCTCTAGAATCAAACATGATCTTTCTATAACGATGGCATAGACCTACTATCGAAACGATGGGATATGTGTTACAACACCGATGATGATTTATTTTGATTTCCAATCAAGCTATTCTTTTTATTCAGCCTGTGCACTTTTTTTGGGCTACCCTTTTACATAGTTAGTGAAATTGAAAATCTCTAGAATATTAAGGAAATTTGATGAAGTGCACTAAGATCAACAAGAACACACAATTCAGGTCAAAATTAAATACTAAAAAAAAATTTTTTTTCCTAATAAAAGTAAATTAATAAATTATAAAACTAAGTTCTTAAAAGCAAAGTTTTAAATAAATATTAAAACTTTAACTTTGAAACACCCTTGACACAGTTTCTCTTTTCAAAGAATTCTATATAAACCACCCTGAGACAAAACACACCTTATTAGATTTAATGCATTTAGGCATGAGATACTTTATAGAAAGTTTACAAACCACTGTGTCTAAACCGAGTAAGATATATCGTTCAAACTTCAGAATCAGACTTGGCAGAAAAAGTAATTCAGATAAAAGTATTAAAGAACAATATATCCAGTTGAAAGAGTCGCGGTTCTTTTTGTTTGTTCTGAAAGGAAAATCTCGAACGAAAAAATATTTCCGAAAATGTGGGCGATATGTATTTGTTTAAAGACAAGATAAAAAGCAGAAAACCATTTCGAAGATCTGGAAATGCAAGAAAGACAGAAGTAACTGAATCACGTTTTGTTACTTTACTGATTGCCTTTATTGACAGTAGAGTGCGTTTACCGTTTTCAGTAATGCATTTCTCCCGATAAAAATAGGACAGAGAAATGGGTATGATGTATTCGAATTTTTTTAGCTTTGTAGTTTCAAATTATTTGGCAGTGTATCTAATTTTTGTTTATTTGATTTAGTGATACTATAAATATTTTAAAAAAAGTTCTATGCTCTTAAGCCTCGTTTACATGTACGAAAATTACCTGCAAAATACCGGCATTGATCCTCTCTAGACCCGTTTACACGACAAACCGGTATTAAGCCAGTTTGAAAAGAGGGTTTGATTTTTGTACCTGCTTTGGAGCAGGGTAAATGCGGAGAAAAGCGAGTTCGTTTTCAAATTTTCCTGTGATACATTGCGACGGAGATTCATTCATTCAAAGATGGCTGTTGTTACTGATTGCGCAAGTTGAGATTCCCTGAAGAAATAAGAGCTTTAATTAACATCTGAGGAAATCAAGGAATACAACAAAATTTGATGGAACTGTCTATGATTCGGAAGTGTATAAAATAAATTGTGGATATGCTCGGACAGTTAAACAAATTAGTAGCAAAATAAAAGCTTTGAAACGGGATCTTTTTAAGTTCTAATTTGATATCAGAGTGCTTCGCACCAAGTTGTGGTTTATATTCACCAAGATGGACGATAACATTACAATATGGTTACCTTGATATTTCTATCATTTGGTGACGTGTTTGCCATGGGGCTGACGTTTATGGTTTCTTTTTTTTCGGATTGGTGAATCTATCAAACAATCGTCAGATTCTCATGTAAACGGGCTGAAAAAAATTACAGGTAAAATCCTGGCTTTTTTCCCCAACCCCAATTCGCCAACAATTGGGGGTGTTTGCATGTAAGCGAGGCCTAGAATAATTTGTGATCAAAACTAGGTTGTTGCTTATCCTCAAAAGATCTGATATAAGTCAAAGCAGCTCCAGAAGGTTGTTGACTGCCTAAAGATCTATAACAGTAAAGGGATCAGATGTTAAGCACCCCTGCAACTAGTCAATACAACTCAGTATGTCATCCAGTGAAGCTGGATGGTCACAACATTGTTTACAAGTGAGGAGGGTGGGGGATTTTCTGTCACTATCAAAGAAAAAACATTTAAGGTGGCTACGTGTTAGCTTAGCCAGAGCAATCTGGGAGCCAGGGTCATGTTTGATTTCCAGCACAGATCCAGGGAATGTTCATATGTACCATCGGTGCGTCGGTGAAAAAGCCATATTAAATTGAGTTTAGATCTTTTATTTGAGTATAGTTCTTGATAAATGAGTGAAGAGCCAGTGGCTCTTTCATTCTCATACCTTCTTTTGCCTGTCGATCTCTCAGCGACTTCATTACAATTAATGTTAACATATGATGGGATCCAATGGTGGTGGACGTCGTGGGTCTGAGAGATCTACCTCTGTTTGAGCACAATATATATACTGGTTTCATTCTTTGCGGAGGACCAGCAACTATGACGTTGCAGTGAAGTGTTTCTCAACCTGTGGGGTGCGGCCCCTTAGGAGGCGTGATAACCCTACAAAGGTGTCCGAGCTTATTGAAAAGTCGAAAACAAAAGATTGTTTAAAAAATTATTAATTTACTGAAAGTAAACAAATGAAATTCATTCTGACACAATAAAAAAAAAAATAAAATACACATTTGCACTGAAAAATGCACTTATAAATGTATCAGCACTGGACAATGTATTTTATAATTAATTTAACAATAATAAGTCAAGAAGAAATTTAATAATTATCACTGACCCCATAGGCTTGTCTACGTAAAATTAAAAAGCAAAAATTAACACTTCTCTTGATAATTTATACGGTTTGTAATTAATCCCTTAAAAAATGCCAATTAAAAATTATACGATTCGCTCCCCAATGCCACCGTTTATCTCATAGGTGAGCATATGTGGTGTATCGGGAAGGGGGGGGGAAGAAAAGGAATAAATAAGCAAATTCTCTGAAACAAGTTAAATCCTTCCAAACACTGTCAAGGCCATTTTATTGCATTCCAAGGCCTTCGGAATAATTTTATGGATGGAAGTGCACAGAAAAGATAGAACTTCGGAAAGACGTATATATACGTCCGGGTAAATTAAAACACTGACTGAGCGAGACGTTTATATACGTTGGTGGCACTTAAAGTCGTATTGTACGTTTAGCTTCAAAGTATAGTATTATTGAATTCATTACATTGTTATTGTATAGAGGGGGGCGCTATGAAAATTATGATTGAACATAGGATCGCAAATAGTGAATGTTCGAGAAGCACTGTTATTGTGCATTGCGTTTGTCCAATAAAATCTATAGTTCCTCAGAATCAAAATCATAAGACTCGATAGCACCAAGCCTAACATCAATTGCAATTAACTCGCTCCTGATGATCGAGCTAGTCTTGGGGTTGCGTTGCCTTATTGTAGTCTCAAGGTGGGTGAGGGAGGCCCTCATAAAAAAATAACGCTGTCAGTACGATTTTCTGTACGACTACCGTCAGTGTCGAACTGTAATGCATCTTTAGGAATGCATCTAATAATTTCCAGAGTCAGCTGTATAAGAAGGTCTTGGTGGTGAGTTTGCTTTGAGTTCAGATCAAAGTGAAAGAAAACTCTCAATGGTCCCACCGAGGAATCGATACAGGACCTTAGAGATGCCACCTACCGAGAAATGAGATTCTGCTTTTGATAAAACCCTACTATAGGTAATCAAACTGATTCAAAATAAAAACAAAGAATTCCAGTAGACTGATGCACTGTTTTCCAAATAGGCTTTCATAATCATCTAATTTATATTTTTCACTCTTTTATGCTTTTAAAGATTTTTGGCCAAAAAAAAAGAGAGATTCTGTCAAAGGAACTTTTGAATAAAATATAAATATCGTAAAAATATTGACCATATACTTTGGTGTTCTAATCTGCGGAAGAAATAAAGGGGTCTCAGGGGTGTTAAATTTCTCTAGAGGTCTCAAAATATAAACAGTTTTCACACAGGTATAATTCTTTTAAATTTAAATTAAATTATTCGAATCTCTTACACATTATTTATAAAAGAATGGAGCTTCAGAAAAGTATAAAATGTTTAAAATATAATAATAATTTTAAAAATAAAAAAAATAAGCATATGAAGATTCTATAATAAGTATTAAGTATTTCTTGCGTTGCGCACGCTATTTTCTAAAATAGTAGCCTGAGATGTATAAAACTTTATAGAATTATAAAATGCATCATACTCTTTAAATCCTACCTAATTTTAGTATTATATATCTTTTGTATTTCAAAATATTTGTAAAATATAGCAATTTTTAAATATTTTTTAAAAATGAATTTTTTTTATTTATTAAAATATGTAAGTTATTATTCTCCTAATATAATATTACTACAGTGTGATAAGAGTACATTTAACTTTATAAATCGACTTACGGCTAGTAATTAAAGCTACTATTTTAGAAAATAGCATACGCGACGTAAGACTTAATAAATATTTCTTATAGAAAAGTTTCTTATTTTCATATGTTTATAATTTTTAAAATTATGATTATATTTTAACCATTTTATACTTTTTTGAAGCCCTATTCCTTTATAAACAATGTGTAAAAGATTCGAATTATTTAATTTAAATTTAAAATAAATATACCTGTTTGAAAATTGTTTATATTTTCAGACCTCTAGAGAAATATATATAACACCCCTGAGACTCCTTTAAATGTGATTACCTACCCACTTTGCTGGGTATGAGGCTCTCTATATTTTTTAGGCTATTGTTATCTAAGTCTCCGCATTAAGACTCCGATTGTATAAACATATTCTTATAGCACTCGCATGTGAATTTAGAAAGGACAGGAATTTCTAAGAAAGAAGTAAATTTACCATTTACGAACCTGTTGCCTCCCCCTCCCCTCTCAGTAGTACATTTCCTGAAAATTTTTTTTTTAGCTCAACAAAGGAAACAAACTTACGAATTCCAAGTCTATAGATATAATAATTCAAAAACGGGACTTTTTTTTAAAAATCTATGAAAGTCGATTTTCACCAAACTTTTTACTCAAGAAAGGAACTTGCTTTCCAAATCCCAAGTCTGTAGATCTAATGACAAATTTTTTTTTATGTAGTAGTTACCCCTCTAGGGAGTCGATCTCCACAAAATCCGCTAGATAGCGGAACTTAGTTTTACAAAAAGTAATATATAAAAACATTTTCTTTAAGTCAATTCTTACTTAGGTCAACAAAGAAAATTTGTATTTTAGTTAATTAAATGTAATTAACGAATTAATATTTGAAAAACCCGTATCAATATCAAGTGTTATCCACCACAGATTTAAACAAATATATTTGAAGCGAAGAAGAAATTCGTTTGAAAACTTACTGACTCCATCTGTTGGTTCTAGGTCTAACTTCGTCTGAAATAATGCAGAATAAGTTTTAAATTAAAATTTAATGAGCGAATTAATATTTGAAAGAACCATATCAATATCAAGTGCTATCAACCACAAATTTAAACTAATATATTTGAAGCCAAGAAAAAATTCGTGAGCAAAACTTACTGAAGCCATCTGTTGGTGCTAGTTCTAAGAAAAAACCGTATCAATATCAAGTGTTATCAACCACAAATTTAAAAAAATATATTTGAAGCCAAGAAAAAATTCGTGAGCAAAGCACAGGTGCCATCTGTTGGTGCTAGTTCTAATTTCGTCAGAAGTAACGCAGAATAAATTTAAAATTAAAAAGTAAAATTTAATTAAAGAACTAATATTTGAAAAAACTGTGTTATCATCAAGTGTTATCCACTAAAAGTTTAAAAAATGCATTTGAACTTGAATGGATGAATAAAAATTATTTTATTAACGATAGATAATTTGAATAAGATATATACATATATATATATATATATATATATATATATATATATATATATATATATGGATAGAGTGAACTAATAGTAGGAATTGAAAAAAGATATTTTTGAAAATTTTCAAGTCTGTAGGTCTTATAGTTCAGTAGTTCAGGAATTGAAAGTTTCATCTTTAACTCTCTCTTAATCTCTCCCCCATCCTCCTTTCAGTAGTCGATTTCCCTAGAACACGTGTTTTTATTCTAAATTAACAGTAATTAATACGTTTTGATTATTTTTTCAATCTGTCTTCACAGATTGTACTGGATAAAGCAAAATAAGAAAGTTTTAGTGGTAGAAGTATATTTCCATAATACATAATATTTGAGTATAATATATACACACATTTATTACACTGTACCCATAAAATACTGAAATATTGAATAAATAATCCATTTTTCAAACTGACACACGATATTAAAGTTCTGTTAGACATTAGGAAATCCAGCAGGGTAAATGTGTATTTGTAACTTTCAAAAATTGAACAGTAAATGTTAAATGTGTACATTTGAGAATTCCGATGATATAATTCTCACACAATGTTACAGTAGTTATTAAAATTGATTCCTCAAGTTCAAAAGTACTGCATTGAAAATCACATAAGATAGAATGTACGTATATAAAAGGAATTGAAATTGTTTGAATTATAGCTGCGACACTGTAAATGTACTTAATGATGCAAGAATGCTAATTTAAGGGAATAACAATTGGTCTAGACATGAGTTTATATTTCTTAAGTTACAAATGCAAATGAGATTATGCTGAAGCGAAAGTATGTATCAGACAACCAGGGCTTAACAACGCCCTTCTGCTTGCTTCAGGACGACATGGGCAGACAGTTTTTAATTTTCAGGATTTGTATTAGACCAAGTTTGAAATATTTAAGAGAATAAAATTAAAGAAAATAAATACAAGCGTATATAATTTATTTGAATAAATTTCTGAATAAACTTTTACCAAGCGTATACAACTAACATTAGTTCATGAATTCAAAATGGCTGATAGGCGGGAATCTGGAGATAGAAAAACTTTTTAACATGTATAACTGAATGTTATTTTATGTTGATGAATGCCAATGAACATATTTTTCCATAATATTCTGCATTTCGGGATCTAAACCTTTGCAAACACGGCAAGTACCCAAATGGGAGAGCCATTTCATGTTAGCACCATCTAGTAACAGCTCTCACTACAAAACTTTGATGCTAGAATTAATTTTAACTCAAGTTCTCGTCGGATGCTTAGTATTGCCGAGAGAGTCAGAACCAAATTGATACTCAATGGATCATTTGCATGTCACATAATCATATGACAAGCGTGCCTACAATTCTTGCATCCAGGAAATCTATCGACTCGAGCGAAGATTAAACCCGTGACCTTGGGCTTACGTAACGTGCACGCCACCGAGCCGACATATTAATAAATATTTAGTATTAATGACTGAGTAAAATTAAGAGATCTATAAAGATTTTCGGAAAACTTTACTTTTAACTGCAAAATAAATCAATAGTATGGTGCTTTAATTTGAATATATATTGCTACAAATTTTGTGTAAGGAATACTTAAATAGCGTAAATAATTCATTTATCTTTGTATGTATAATATTGTAATATTGATCTATGTGGTATTTACTGTATGTTAAAACTATAGTATTCACAAGCAATGCCGTTCCTTACATTATAATAGCGTTTCAATTGAAACTTTGTGAAATCTTGTTGATAGATCCAAGATGGCATCATATTTGGCGACCATGTTGGTGTCTTGGCAACCATTTTTGATGAGTTCAGGACCCTAAGGATTCTTCCGGAAATTAATGGAAAAATCCACTAATTTCACGATCTATGACGAAAGCGGATCTTTCTCGAAGGATGCGCGAGAGCTAAAAAAAGGGAAACGCTCGGAAAAACTGAGTTAGTCTTGCTTTGACTAGCGATTAGTTGTCTTGACCGTGAAGAGGCGACTAGCGATTAGTTCGGCTGTTGAGTAGGACGAGCGGTGCTTGTGAATAATCTTTCCCAAACTTGTATTTTAGACGCTGATAGTGTCTGAGCGCTGTTGAAGGTGCGAAGACCTTCTAAGATTTATTCTGCGAATATTGTTGTTGAATTCTGTATTTAGAGGATTGCTTTTCGGCAATAAATTTCCATCGACAGTAAATATGCATAAAGTTCTTGAGCTCCGATCAACAGAACAATATTGTTTCAAATTTGCGTGGGGTAAAAGCAGCAGAAGACTCCATTTATCTGAATAATAGATTTATTAATAGAAGAAGGACCAATAGATGACTACATAAAGGCAAATAGGCATGTATACACAATGAAATATTACAACAGATTATTTATAATAGTACAAAACACACTCGTTATAAACAAGCTTTACAGCATTCCGGAAACAGCTGTGCACAACAGTTGCACTGGCACAGCATTTCTCTAACTATGAGGCGCGCTCCTCTAGGGGGGGGTGGGCTGATAACTCTTACGAGGTGGGCTCGAGTATGTTGAAAAGTTGAAAATAAAAGATTATTTAAGAAAAATTATTAATTTGCTGTAAGTAAACAAAGAAAGTACATTCTGAAATAATAAGAAAGAAAGAAACATTTACACTGATATAATACATTTATAAATGAATCAGTACTGCACAAAATATTTTATATTTAATGCAGCAATATTAATTTAAGAACAAGTTTGATGATTAACGTTGATTCCTTGGACTTGTCACATATAAAATTGCATATAAAAATTAACACTTATCTTAGTGATTTGTGTACGGTTTATAATTTATACCTTAAATATACAGATGAAAAGATACGTGATTCGCTCCCCAATGCCACCGTTTTCTACGTAGACACGAGTATGTGATGTACTGGGGGGGGGGGGGGGAGAAAAGTAATAAATAAGCAAAAAATCTTCTGAAATAAATAAATATTTCGCAAATACTATCATAGTCTGCTAATTGCGTGAGTGAATATTAACGTCGCACTGTTAAGCTGCACGAGGGCTTTTTGTCGACGGACCACGTAGTTTTGAACCATGGTCAAGTGACGTGGACGACACCTGAGCTGACACCCCTATCTCCTAACTACCACACCATACTACGGGATGTCATTTCAGCTCTCGACAGATTTAACGTGCATCGCTGTCCTACACGGCGTGTCTTTAGTGGTACTGGGCTCAAACTCATGAGACATGCCTGCCATGATCCGATACCTTGACCATTGGACTACCGCAGTCCCTGTCCGCTAATTGCATTCAAAGCCTTCGGAATAATTTTATGAATACCATTGCACTGAAAATATCGCACTTCGAAAAGACGTATATATACGTCCAAGGCAATTAACACTTTGATTAAACGAGACGCTTATATGCGCCGGTGGCACTTCATAGTTTAAAGTCGTATTGTTTTAGCTTAATTTTAGGTGATTAGTCTTGTTGCTTAATCGTATTTTTGCAGCTTTAGCATCAAAGTATAGAATTATTGAATTCAATACATTGTTATTGTATGGAAAGCGGGTGCAATGAAAATTACGATTGAATATTGGGTCGCAACTATTGAAAGTTTAAGAAGCACTGCACTGGCAAGAACTCACATAGATAAAGTCTGTCTCTTATCGCATTCAGGGCACAATAAGATTCTGATCTCGACTGAACTCTCTTCTCAACAGAGCTGACCTTATTTTAATGTCCTTTAAAAAGTCTCATAGTAATTTCTAAAACAGTTGATCTTGCAGCCTTCTCGATGTTTCCTTGGCACTTTCGTACTTTTTGCCAAATCTATCGCTAAGGTCGTTAAATTCGCAAATGGGGTCATTCCGGTCACAACTTCCACTGTTTCCATTCTCTTATTTTTTCAACTTCACGCTGTTTCGCCTATAAAACTCAATTTTCCCACAAGGAGAGTATTGGTGGAGAAAAAATAACTTACGTGGCAGTGGCTTCTTTCAATATAATACCAAGATTATATTTAGCATACAAAAGCACCAATTTCAACGTTGTATTTCTGCATTTCTGGCGAGGGTTGCTATTTTTTTTATATTTTAACCTTTATATCATTTTATCCATCATGCACTTTTATCTACATGTTCAATGAATGCATTGAACATAATATATACAAATCTGCATGATTTGTGCAAATAAGAATCTTTAAACACAGATATTATGTAAAATAGTTTTTATATATGTTAAAAATTTCTTATGATATAAAAAAAATCGTAGTTTTGTTGAAGTCAGTGAAACAATTTTTCTATAAATCACTTAATTATAATTTTCTTACTTACTCAATTGCAGCAAGAAATCATATGCTTAAGTAAACAAAAAAAAATTCTTAAAGAATAACGAAGAAAACAAAAATAAGGGCATTTGAGTGAGTTTTATCACACTCCTCAAAAATCAGAGAAGAAAGAACTTATGGTTAGAAGTGAAGCATATACATTTCAGAAAGAATACAGCAATATATTCGGGAACAATAACGTTCTAATTTCCTCGTTCTCTATTCGACTTGAGTACTACATAATTGATTCATTTCGAATACTTTCAAATCTCCGCAGTTTCGGAAATAAGCTCCTTTGAGAATGCGGAACCTTGTGTCGGAATTGGATAACCAGACTCTCTCTTCAACATCTTTGTGAAATCGGAAATGCTGCACCCTGCATAAGATTAAGTTCCAAGATAAGAAATAACACAGGCGGTGGAATTCGAAAACCGATTTTCATTTGGAGTCTGCGATATTTCTGAAGTTTTGCATTATTTAGTATAATACTTCTTGAACTACGATGTACTCGCGTATATATATATGTGTATATATATATATATACAGTCGGACTCCGATTTACCAAACCCCTATTTAGCGAACTTTCCAATTTAGCGAATTGTTCTCTTTCCATGATTGAAATGAAGGCAAAAATCCCTATTTAAGGAATCCGACTACTTGCGACAACTTTTTTTTTAGAAAAATGGAAACATGGAAATTTTTTTGTGGTTTTTAGATTTATATAGCACATTTAAAAAAAATCCTAAAATTAAGAAAAGAAAAAGAAATTATTATTACTAAAATGGTATAAATGGGAAAAAAAATATTTACAAACAATTACATAAACGCGGCCCATTCCTTACTAAGAGTTTACGAACAAATTCTCGATTTTTCAATTTTCATGTGTTTCTTTGGTATTTCTTTTTGAAAGGACCTTCAGGATAAGAAATATTTTAATTTTTACAAAAACTAGAGCACTTTATCTCAGTTATTATATGAAATTGCTTAAAAAAACAGGGATTATATTCACATAAAGGACTGTAAATTTTGTGATGAAACAGTGATTGATAAATCTGGAGGTTAAAACACTTCTACTATTACACAGAACATAAGCAAAAAATTTTAGTTCATTATTCTTAAAACTTTTTGAGCAACCGCTGTCCCCGTTTCAGTTTTTCAAAAAAAAAAAAAAAAAAACATTTCCAGTTAAACGCAATTTAAATTTTGACATCTTGTGTACAAATATGACATCTGCTTTTACTAAAACTTCTGTAGTTTCTTTTTTAGTGAATGGAAAGTAAAAAACTTGGTATTTTTACAAAGCTAATAAGACGGTCTATAGAATAAAATCATAAAAAAAGTGTGTCACATTTTGAAAGATTTCACAATTTTAAGGTCGTCAGATACTTTAACGAATAATAAACCCCGAATTAAAAAAAAATTAGTTCAACACCGAAATATTTTTAATTTTATTATTATTTATTATTAGCAAAGATTGGATTTTTTTTTCAAAAGACATCTTTTTTGAACAGAAAAAGAATTTTCCTGCAGCAGCAAATTTCATGACGGCAAAGACTACAGTTCATTATTAGACTTTACAGGTATAGGTGAGACATGAGTGTAACCAATCGTGTGAGTTCTGAATAAGACATTAAATTCTTTTCTTATCTTCCCCCACATCACAATGTGGGCAGGGTACCTTAGTGGTCAAGATAACAGACGCGTGCTTGGAGTATCATGAGTTCGAGCCAAGTACGCTGAAGACCCACCTTGTACGGGAGCGATGCACGGTAAATCTGTCGAAAGCTCGAACGTCCTCACGTTGGTGTGATGTGAAAGTTAGGAGAGGGAGTGCCCTATCTCTCAGGTGTCCTCCTCGTCACTTTACCATGGTCCGTCACCAAAGGCCCAAGTGTTGATGAATATTGCGACGGTAATATTCTATCCCACATCACAACGCATGAGGTATTTTAAGATTTTAATCCGTCAGTTCTCGCGCAGGGCATGTCATACCCACCGTTTAACTTTTTTCAACACTCCTTCTAAACTTTTTTTAGAAAATGGATAGTTTCTTGTACAGCTGACTTTAAGGTCATATCCTTTGAGGGTCTTAGCTTGTAGGTGAATTCTAAATACATATTTTTTGGATGCGGTCTCTTCGGGTATTTCATACCCTGCGCGTGAATCGCCGTTACAGCTCTGAATGCATGAGCACGCCCTAAGTCTTTCTTATGCTATGGTACATTATCGTAGTTATGACGAAGAAATATGATATTTAAGTAATTTAATAGATAGAGTATTTAAAAAAAAATATAGTACAAGAGTATTTTTGGATGAAGGAATTTTCATTGCGGAAATGATGAGGAAGAATCAAATGATGAAGAGTATAATAGCAAGTATGATTCCTCAAGTGAACGCGATTGAAATTTAGAAATGGGAAATATAGAAAAAAATTAATGCTGTTGAAAATAAATGATTCATATGCAGAAAGAGAGACAAAAGCATTTGGGAAAAATGTAATTTTAAAAGAGATAACTAGTACACATCTTATCCATTTTCAGATGAACTTTTGGAAAAAAAAACTATTGCTGGATCAACAAGAGAAAATAAAAAAGAAATTCCAAAATTTTTGAATTTAAAGAATAGAGAAGTTTACTCCTATATGTTTATGTGTAGTTTTAAAAAGGTACAACAATTGCTTTATATACTCCCAAGAAACATTGGAATTGTCTTTTACTTTCAACAATACATAGAAGTGATACAATGGATTCATCTACAATACCATCCGCATTGGGTTTGGCCTCATTGATAAAATGCCCACATATTACTCAATGGCTAGAAAATGTAATCGTTAGCCAATGGTAATATTTTTTGTGTTGTTGAACGTTGGGATGAAAAATGCTCAAATTACTTTGTTAAGTACTCACAAACCACCAAACCAGACGCTGATTTCTAAAATGTTTTGGATTTAGATTTACAGAAGAATGTAAATAATGTAGAAACCAGGCAGGAAAGCTTCTACGAAATTTAAAAAAAAAATTAGGATCCAGTGAAAAACATGGCACTCATTCACGACGAGGACTGAAGGAGTGTATAAACAAAGTACTGAGTGTCCTAGTAAAAAAAGATAAGAAAAACTAAATTTATGTGTGAAAAGTGTAATAAAGATATTTTATTTCCTACTTTTCTTCGTTTCTCACCTTTGTATACAAATTTTATGGTAAAAACAGAATGTAATACTGTTGCGCGTGAAGTTAAGGTCATTTTTTTCGAGCGAGTGATGCCGGGATAACGATTGTGCGACATTTGATGACGAATTGCCTATATCACAATTGAAGTTCACAAAATTGCTGATTTGTGGGAGCAAATGATAGCAATTCTGATTCAGAACTCCTATCAAAACTGTTTTATTTTTTTAATGCGTTACATTATTTGGAAAGTGTGGAAACATGCCTTATGCAGCAGAATGTAAATGACGCTTTAGTTTCTTCTCTGTAAGAAGTTAAAAAAGAACTCTATCAATTCTGACATCAAGAAAGAAGACTTCGGAGCATACTGCAGAATCAAATGCTCGATATGTTTCAAAAGGCATACAACTGTGTTCCAGAAAACACTAGGCTAATTTAAATTACATCATTTCGTAAATGCAGATATATTTCAGGTATGACTCCAATGTTAAAAGTGTACAAAATGTGTCAAGATCTTTTTACTAGAACTTACCTAACAGCGTTGAGAATTTTATTGAAGTGTTACCATTCAATTTAAGGCGATATGGTACCCAAAATCATCAAACTATCGAAATTGTTTTTTATATATTGAATTATATGATACCTCGGATGTGATTATAAGTTATGGAACAATTTTTGATGCTGGACAGCAGACTAAACGAAACTCCCACGATGTGATTTTTTAGATTATCTGCTTGAAAAGTGTCTGATAAAAAATAAATTAATTATTTTTCTACTGCTCGCAAATGATACTATCATATGTAGAATTACATATAAAGTAACAAATCATTTCAAGAAAGAATTATTCAATTTATCCAAAAATTTTAGTTTGAGGTGTTGTTTATTGAAGAGCAAATGTATTTGGTCAAGATTTAAAAATTTGGCGTGCTTTTTATGTTATTATTATGAACGAAATTAAAACTTCAAAACGGATTCTCCCTAAGCACAAATACTAAATCTCATTTTGGTAACTGATAGGTAAAAATCTAATTTGCAAGAATAGCAAAACTCTCCCATTTTTATATATATATTTTCCGTGATATATATGAAGGAGGAAAGGTTCGTTCTGGGTACCTTCCGTTCCGAACGCGAGTACGTAACCAATCAACCAAAACGATCGTCTTCACGTGATGTTGGTACTAGTTCATATAGATATCACACCGCCACATACTCCCCTGCCAGTGTTTAGGCGAATAGGCGAGCAAACGATACCATATTCGTGGCGAGCATGTAAGCAGTTGCGTCACTTGGTGGGTTGCGTCATTCGTGCGAGACGGCTTTGAGAATTCCGTCATGTGTGTGACGGTTTGATTGCGTCATTTGTGTGAGACGACTTGAGAATTGCGTCATTTGTGTGACGATTTGATTGCATCATTTGTGTGAGAAGACTTTGAGAAGTAACAGCTTATTGCGTCAATGTTTGACGGCTTAATAGCTTTTGCGGTGAATAGATGGCGCCACAACTGCGGCGCGTGAAAGGTGCGGTTCCTTTGCACAGCCAGGGTCACCAATGAAGGAGGAAGGTTCCGGCGCCATCTATCCACCGCAAAATAACCAAAAGCTTTCGTGTAGCTGAACAGTGTGACGTTAATATTCCGTCTGTCAGCCACAATTAACTTTGTTCTGACTCCACGCCAGATAAGGACTTCGAAGTTGGTTTTAGTTTTAGAGTGTAAGAACCATCGACATTCCCATCAACGCCATTTTGGTGAAGCAAATTCTCAAACTCTTGAACTCTCTCTCACAAACACACAAATATAATATCACCAAACTTTCTTTTATACCAGAATAACTGATCTATAAGATGGCCATGTGAGCTGAGTGGTTATTATTTTATTTTAATTTTCAGTTTTGTAGTTTTCACACTATTTTTTGTTTTATATTTTTGTGTGGGACACAAAAAACCCTGAATGTTTGCTTTTTTTCAATTCCTACTATTAGCTCGCACTCTCTATATATTTATTTATTTATGGTGGTGGAATTTTCAATCGTTAATTAAATGCATTTTAGAGCGCTCCATTGAGCTGAAATTATATATATATATGATTATTTTGGATGACAACAGAATTATTTAATTATAATTAATAAAAATTAACTGATTGAAATTAATTATTTAAAGAACTACCAATACAGCCCCGTTGGCATCATTTTTGGCGACTTAGCGACCCTTTTGGCGTCTTCTGTCGAAACATGAAAAGACTTTTTTCTCACGTTCTAAAGCCTTCAGTTGAACTGAAATTTTATATACACTATTGTTTTGGATGATTGTTTTAGATACTTTAATGATAGTTAATAAAAATTAAGCCTTGTAATTTTGAACCATGGTCAAGTGATGTGGACTCATGACATGCCAGCCACGATCCGATGCCTTGACCACTAGGCTACTGTAGTTCCAGATAATTGTGGCAGGCAGTTG
The DNA here is from genome assembly GCA_019973955.1 of Trichonephila inaurata madagascariensis. Taxonomy (NCBI): domain Eukaryota; kingdom Metazoa; phylum Arthropoda; class Arachnida; order Araneae; family Nephilidae; genus Trichonephila; species Trichonephila inaurata. The sequence goes on from BMAV01019813.1 coordinate 184,401, forward strand.
TAAAATAACCCGTAACTTGCGTATTCAATTAACGAGTTGAGTCCCAGTGCTACTACGTGAGTGAGACAATATTAACGTTCCCCTATT
>BMAV01019814.1:0-17865 GCA_019973955.1 Trichonephila inaurata madagascariensis
ACTTTTCAACTTGTTACTTAATTTAATAGTTTATATACATGTTTTAGACTAACTTTTTTTTTTGCACCTGAATCAATGAAAAAAATAATTTTCAATGATATAGAGTTAAATTTAGATTGATCAAAATATTGAAAAAAAAAGTTGCTTAATTAATAAAGTTTTTAATAAATAAATATCTTTAACTCATGATGCTACTATTAGTAAATATTAAAATGGATTGAATTCTAGTATGTTAAGATTAAGATATTAAATTTTGTAAATTTATATCTCAGTTAAAAACCTAACTTAACATTATCTACGTTTAATTAATCATTCCTGCTGTATTGACCCGAGTATCCCTTGTAGCTATTTTATCTTTATGATACCTTAAATTTATGATTTTATTGCAATTTTCTTAAAAAAAACTGTGTGTAAATGCTCTTTTAAAATTTTTATACTGTAGAGACGCAAATTCTACATATTATTCAATTTACAACTTAGTTTAAGCCAAGACTATTCATATTATTTCTTTATTAATGGACTCAATGGGCTCAATTCATGAAGCCACATGAGGAAAATATAAACACGTGTTTTCCATTGAATTCAAAAACTTTGAACTAATTGTACTTGTTGTTCTATTTGTAAAACTATAATTTAAATAATAAATTTATTTAATTGTTTTTACTTTATAAAATACAAAATAATTACATAAAATATCATTTAATATTTAATAAACCTTTCATATAATTAAGTTTATTTAATTTTAAAAATAATTAAATTAAATGAAAAAAAAAATTAACCGATGAATCGAACCCAGACCTTGCCCATAGTATGCAGACGATATATCAACCAAGCTACGAAGTCGTTGGAGAAAATTGAAATTTAATTTCAGAAAAGCTAAGCATGAATTTCGAAGGCTTTTTCCTCCGAATTGACTGGCCATTCGGCGGAATTACATTGAGGGTTGAATACGCTACAGGAGTACTAGTATTACACCAAGTCTCGCCCCCAAATGAATTTCCTTAGTCGTGATCTCTCCTTGTAAGATAAATAGAACAATATTAAATTAAATCAGTAAGTTCAAAAGCAAAATAAAATAAAATGTTAATGAAGCCCAATTTTCATACATTTCAAACTTATGTTCAAAATTTAAATTATTATTCTTATGCATTATTGAAATGGGAAGTATACATAAAGACATAACCTTAAAATTAATCAGTGTAAATTGAAGTTTGAGAATATGAATTGATGTAGAGGAAATAAAGACAAAAAAAATTGAATAAATATTTTTGGCCCTCATTTTATAACAGTATAAATATCTTCTACGTCTTTACATTTTAAAACAAGCTTCACCTTTAAAGAAATACCCTTTAAAAAAAATGGTGCCAATTATTTAAACTTTTTAGAAACGAATTTAAAAGCAACACTTGTGTTAGGAGTTGTAGGGATATATCACCAGCTTCACGATTTTAAACAAACTTGACGTTGAAGCGATTAAGGTATTAAAAAAATGGATGGTGGGGGGGTGAATAAAGAAAAAAAAGGTAATGCAGCACTCTCCCGCATCTGAACTTGTGTACAAGGGAAATGTCTTTTTTTCTTCTTTTTCTTTTTTTAAAAAAATTTCTTTCGTTCCTTTGGTAAAAACATAATCATAATTTTTTCCCTCTTGTGGTACCACACTCTAACAAGACTTGCTTCGGGATTCACGCATCTAAGAAGCCAGCGAAAAACAAGTAGAAAAAAAATTATATTATTCATTCTAATTTTTTTTTCCCTCATTTTTTCATTTAACAGTTTATTTTGGCAACAGGGTAAGGGGAATGTTTTTTTCTCCCCTGTGTAGTTTTTTCCCCCTCTTTTAAAACAAAGCTCTCTTTTATTACATCAGGTTCTCCTTCCCTACTCTCAAGAAAACAGTTTGTAGAGAAAAAAAAAAGTTAAATTTATTTTTATTAAACTTTTTCTCAAGGTGATACATTAATGTGTCTCATCAGAACGCACAAAAACGTGATTGAAAAAAATCATAACATTAATGTAACATCAGAAAGTAAAAGCTGTCAAAATTGTTCCATTTGATTATTTCACTTTTGTATGAGTGTGTGCAAGCAATTACTTTGATGCAAAAGAAACATCATAAGTTAAATTTTGATTTAATTGCGGAATTTTTAACACACAACTGTTTCTCACAAAATATTTTTTATAAATACATTTTTTTTTTCTTCCTGTGCCTTCGCAGACTGTTGAAAAAAGGAATGGAAATTCAAAGATTTCCCAAGTAAAACATTTTATAAAGAGAAGCAAAATTTACGAGAAAAGTTAAAATTTTACCTAGTATAAGAAAACATTTTATAATTCGACTTTGATTTCAGTAACTATAAGGATTCACGTTTATAGTTCAGTAAGTTAAGGAATTAATTGGTTAGTTAAAAAAATTTCTGAAGGTAATAGGATATGACGTAGAACAAAAAATATATGTGTCCAATCTTTCAGATTAACTTAAATGATTTTTGTGCAATTAACTAGAAAGTTTAAGGTGATTAATATATTTGAATAACTGATTTTAAATATAATATGAAGTGAATAATATTTTCTTTCCAATGCCTGATTAGCTATTTTATTAAGCCTCATAAAAAACTAATACGAGTAGTATATCACATTTACTTTTTCCATAAATAAAAACTATCTTCGAGTTTTGCTTAAATTTTAATTGACAAATGAATGTGATCTCGTGACACAGTAATTCTTGGTTTAACTTGATAGTCTCAATACTCGATTTCATCATCAATTTCATCACAAACTCTTTTAAATTTTCGAATTTATATTATACTCCAATGCAGCTTTCTGAAAAATTTACAAGAAAATTTGATATTTTTTGAACACCCTATAATGATCTTCAACAGAAAAAAAAATTGCAGCTCAATGGTAGCTAAGTCATATTACTGATTTTTTGATAGCTAAACCAGCCAAACTATCTCATGATATAATCCTACAAATAATAATTAATAACATTATTTTCCTTATAAGTAGAGCAAAGCCTAAGAGTGCCATATGCTTTTTTTTTATGACTGACTATGTTCAGGATTTTGTGTGTGAAAAGCGTATAAATGAATAACTTTTCGATTTTTAGTGTTAGAATAATGATTCTCAACTTTTTTTTGTGGTACATTTTTAACAATTTCAACAATGAAACAATGAAATAAGTTCAAAGAGTTTTACTTATCTGAAATGCGCTACGTAAAAAAGTTTTGTGATAATACTTTTCAATGTTAAATAAAATAATATATACGAGACAAAGACAACAAAATGTTTATTGAGTAATTAATTATAAATTAATTATAAGAATACATTTAATGCGAAATTTGAGCTTGAGGATTTTTGATATTTTCTTTTCATATTTGGTCTACAATAGTGAAGTCGTCTTCAGTATTCAAATTTTTGGCGGATAATTTTAAATTTCTCTTTAAAATATTTAAATAGAGCTTATTATTCACAAAACCATAAAAAAATACCAAATTACCTAATTCTGAGGCCGATTTACATCCCCACGTAAGAACATTTCCACCTCCATGGTTCATTGATCCAACTAGATTCTTGGGATTAGGTTTCAGAAAATTCAAAATTGACAGCAAATTGATTGGGACGACAGAAAATTCAACATTTTTGGTTCCGATGGGCATATAAGAGCTTATAAATGAAAAAAATGAGGAATCTAATCCCATGAATTTATTTGGAACAGGAGCTCTTCCACCTTCAGCATAGAGGTGGAAGTGTTCTTGTTTGGGGGTATAAGGCGGCTTCAGGAATAGGTAATTTATTTATTTATTTTTTTTATATTAAAAATTCTGAGCTCTATTTAAATATTTTAAAGAGGAATTTTAAATTATCCGCTCAAAATTTGGTTATTGGAGACGACTTTATTTTTTAACAGAGGATAATGGTGCCAAGATCACTGCTCTAATTGTACGCCACTGGTGTCTCTATAACTGTCCCCAAATTCAGAAAAAACACCTCCTCAATCACTTAACTTGCCAAATAGAACATATTTAGAGAGAATTTTATTTAAAAAAGAAAGAAAACATGACATATAAACACATAATGTGAAGTAAAAACTATAACCACAGAAGCATGGAGGTAATTCGATGCAGAAATTACAAAAAAACTGATTACATCTATACCAAGATGTTTAACATATACTATTTTTACATATAACTATTATTTTACATAATAACTAACATATACTATTATACGTTTAGTTTTATAGTATAGTTCGTTAAGAACAAGTTACAGATATCATAAAATATTACAATTCCAATATATTAATTTTTATTAGTCGAAAACACATTAAATTTTATTGGAAATTTCAAGTGTGTGAACACTTTTGTGGTCCACTGTATATAGGGAAAATATTTTTATTACATAAACACTTTTCATAAACGGAGAATATTTTTGAAAATACAGTATTTTTTCTTCATTTCTTCCCCAAAAAAATTTGCATTTAAAAATAACTTTTTATTGTAATAATATTCTTTAAATAATTTTATATATATGTGTATTTTAATTCAACTGATCCTAAATATCAAAAAAAAATTATTCATTTATACGCTTTTTTAAAATCACAGTTTCGAACGCAGTCAGTCAAAACTTCAGGTAAAAAAATTCTACAAAAATATATTTTGTATTCAATATATAAGGAATTTTTTTTCCAGATAATCCCTACCTTTAGAAATATCCTATGTGTTTTGATGTAGAAGTAACCTGTAGAATTCCACCATGTCGGAAGGATCACAGGAACAATAATTCCACTCTAATAACATTATTCAAAATTCCATATTCTAATCTTATTAAATTAAAAGTTACAAATCAGCAGACGATTTGATTTGATCTGCCGCTGCAAAAATCAGCTAGCTGTTAATTGGCATTCAGCCGGCTCAAGTTCATGGTGGTTAAGTGCAATTTTTAAAGCGCCACTACATGTCTTTTATACTATTTTTTTTTTCTTTATGTAAAAGCATATTATCTAACAATTCTTCCAGTTTACGTTTTATTAATTTTATTCATTTTCTTTTTTAAGCAAACATCATACTTAATGCAATGTCTTCAAATTATCCTCTTGATTTTCCTTTTCACTTCAAGCTTCTTTTTCGTATCTTTTCTTTTCCAAACTGAAGGGCATAGAAAGAATCTTAATTTTTTTTTAGATTTATTCACAAAATTCTGTCAAAATAGCAAAAATACTACATCCTCAATTTTAAGCTAATTGAATTTCCCATAAATAAAACCTCATATGAAGAAAACATTACTTGCGAATGATTCCACAGCTTACAATATTTTTCTTTCATTTTCATCGTGTTCGATGTCTCGAAAGGCATAAATATTATTCATGGCTTTGTAAAGGTGGGCGTGATATTCGAAAGTACTACACTGTCCCCAAGGCAATGTGACAGAACATATTTGTCAAATTTACAACTTCGGCTATAAAGTGGTTGGCGAACATGACGTTTTATATTATGTTCGGCTCCGTTGTATTTTTTCATCGCTGAATTTATAGTCGTGTTTGGCAAATATAAACAGATGTGGTTTTAAGGAAAAAAAAATTAACTTTTTTTTATTTTTGGTGGTACTGAATATGAGGAGTGGGGCTGATAAAAAAATATAATAGGTTTTGACTATTAATTTTATGGATATAAAGAAATTTGTATTTTAAAAAAATGCAAAATTTCTACAGAAATATTAAAAGTAGGAAATGTAAAAAAAAAAGAATGCTTAAAATCCATAAGTAAATATTGCATAAAAACGTATATCATGTAAAAAAATGTTAAAAATTTATATCCTATGTGTGACTATTTTTTTTCCTTCTGTGCGCTATATATATATAAATGTTTAAGCGGAAATTATTGATGAATGCTACTGTAAATGATATGGTAACGTAAAATTGCGAAACCTTCAAACAAAATTATTCTTCATGATATTTATCATTTGCTATGACACATCTTTCAATTTTTTAGTTACCTAATTATTATGAATATAATAACTGGTTTTTTTTAAATTATATCCACTAATCGAAATCAATTGTTTTATTTTGGTTGAATATCAACCCATAGTAAAAGTAAGATTAACTCAAATAGAGTTTTTAAGCAAAAATCGAGTTGTGATGGTCCAATTCTTGATGCACCAAAAGAAAAACGAAAAGTTGCAGATACGTGCGGTTACGTTATCTGCAAAACAATTTAAGTGTAACAGAATGACCATATAAAAAAACTTCGAAGCATGCATCTCTGAAAATAATAGTCGAGGTGAATTTTGTGCTAATGTTGAGAATATTGAGGTTATGGAGAAATACTTACACATTTTCTTAGCAAAAGAGGCATCACAAAATCCACAACTCAAGCTATCGAAGTTCTACATTAATCAGAATTTTTCTAAAAAGAAAGCCAAAAAAAAAAGAATTTCAAATACCATCAAACTATTTCTCAAAGAAAATGATACCGCAGATAATTAAAAAAAGCTACTCAGCCAAGGCATACTATCCGCAAGAGAAAAATGCAGTAATAAAATTATCGAAAAATTTAAAAACTACCTTAACATTCAAAATAAAAATTTGGAGAAATTCACTGTATTTAATTGAATATAGTTTTTTCATATTAAATTTTGCGTTTTATATATATATACATATTATTTTTGCTATTTTTATTAAAACTCAAACTCAGTGGCGCAACAGCCCATGAGGGTCAGGGCCTACTGTGTCCATCCCAGTATACGTCACCATTGGGCGTTGAGGTGCATGAACAAATGTCCTGATCAGGTGGTCAGTCCGAAGCGAGACCCCCACTGCTTAAGTCCCCAATCAAGCTTGGTACTCATTTAGCGACACACTGTAGGACGGATGAAAGGCTGAGTTGAGCTTCCCCAGTTCCCCGGATAGAGAATCGAAACTGTGGTGTGGAAGCGCGATACGCTACCACTCGGCCACTGGGCCTTCATGTTTATTATAGGACAGATTGAATTCTTCAACTGCTACTACTGTTATAGGATAGAAGAAGTAAGACATTTCGCATATATTTTAAATGTGACATAGTTTAAAATGATTGAATTAACTCCCAGCTTCGGCAGAATTAGCATGCAACATTCTCTCATCATGAAAGTCTTCAACACCATTAGAAGTTGTCAAAAATACCACCAGCCACTAGCTTAAGATCATGGTCACTCAGTTACGGCAGTCACAAATTAGGAGGAAAAAGGATGCTATATAAGACATATATAACCATGTAAACTTAGTCCTAAGTTAAAAAATTTAAGAGGACTCGGTACCCCAAAAATAAGCAAAGTATCATTCTTTTTTTAAAAAAAAAATTTTTTTTATTTAGTCATATTTTTTGCATTATTATCTTTCGATTGATAGATCATTTGTATGTGTCTGAAAATTAGGGGTTGGAAAAAACTTCAATTGAGAAATGTAAACAAGCAAATTTGACAATTCGACCACGCCCCCTTTTTAGATAAAATAGCTAACTCGTAATATAATAAAAATATTCAATTCAATTCCTAATTAGATCAACAAAGAAAAATTTCAGCTACTTTTTATTAAATAGTTACAATTAATATAAATATGTATATACGTATGACAGAATCACAACATTAAGTGGTAATTAATTTTTATCAATTATCATTAAAGTATCGTATTGTCGTCCAAACAATCGTGTACACAAAATTTCAGTTCAACTGAATGCTTTAAAATGTGAGAAAATATATTTCAAATTTCGTTACAAGTCGTCAAAATATTCGCTAAGTCGTCAAAAATGATGCCAACGTGGCTGCATTTGTAATTCTTTAAATAATTACTTTCAATCCATTAATTTTTATTAATTATAACTAAATTATTGTATTATCATCCAAAATAGACATGTGTATTAGATTTCAGCTCAATTGAGCGATTTAAATGTATTTTATTAAGGATTGAAAGTTCCACCAAGATAAATAAATTAATAAATATAGAGAGAGTGTGAGTTAATAGTAGAAATTCGAAAATAAAAAGCTTTTTTATTTTTAAAAAAAAATCCATTTTCAAAAGAGTAATAATTACTATAAAAAAAAGGAAGGTGTTATATAGTATAAAGCAGAGAATAATTCTGAGGCATTACAACAATGTTTTTTTTTTTCTTTGTGAAATGTGTACAATTAAAATTTTTCAGTTAAGGCATTTTATACTAATAATTTCATAATTTCATTCCTTATTCCTCACATTTTTTTCATACAAATGTAATATTTCAATATTATGTGAAGAAAGAAACTAAAATTTCGGTCATGACAAAAAAAATTTTTTTTAACGTTTTCCTTGAATTTCATGTTTAATTAATACTCTCTAAAGATTGATAATTTGTAAAAAAAAGTATAGGCTCTAATAACTTAAAACTGCAGTTATTTTAAAGAAAAATATATAGCTAGTGTCTTAAAGTGGTATTTTAAGTTTACTTAAGCTTATAACAATTTTTCAGAATTATAAACTTTAAAGTGGTTTTTTCTCAGTTTGTGTTTTTTTTATATATTAGTGGGTTCAAAATGCTATTCCTTCTCAATTATTTACCAATGACCTCAATTTTTTCCCTGTGTGTTACATATATTAAGTGCAACAAAATCATGTATCCGTTTTGCTGCAAACTGAATACTTTTTTTAAAAAAAATTAAAATGTAGAAGATGTTGGTTTTTTCATTGATTTTTAGCATACATATCAACATTTTATTATTTTTTTCTTCAAAGTTAATTAATTTACTGTAAACTCCATCCCCAAAGTGGTTTAAAACATCCTTAAGAATTTTATAAAAAAAATTTTTAAGTCAAAAATTAATAATTACAAAAGGAGTAAAATTTTAAAATTTTCCAAGTTTTCTTTAAAAAAAATTAAGTTTTTTAAAATTGTGTTAATAATATGAGAAAAAATTTCTCTAGCATCACTTTCTTGAACAAAAACATTATATATTAATTGAAATGAAAAATAAATAATTTTTAAATACATCAAAAAAAAAATTCGAGTCGCTTTACTAAGTATTATTGTAACTCGAATTTGAAAATTCTGGAATTTTAATCATGTTTAAATGATTATTTTATTATTTCTGTATGCAAAGAGTAAACTGAGTACTCAAAATGAAAGTTTAACACTCTACTTCGCTTTTAGATATAACTATTAGTAAATCACCTGTAACGAGCTAACTTATATAATTTTCAGGGGAAAAAACATTTTGAAATGAATACTTTTTCTATGTTTTATACTATTTCAAATTAATATAATACTTTTATAACATATGTAATCCAATAAGAAAAATAACAAATTTATACTCTATTTTTCATAATAATACGCACATGTTTTTTTGAAAAAATTAACTTTGTCAGAAGTGGGATTCGAACCCACGCCCACATTCGTGGACCAGAACGCTCATGACTCTGCTCCAGAGCAAGCATCAGCTTGAGTCTGGCGCCTTAGACCGCTCGGCCATCCTGACACGGTGAGAGAAGATAAGTTAAAATAGAATTTGGCGTTTTGACAACAACGTGAGATAAGAGTTGCACGTGTGCTTTTGGAGTTTAGAAAATACTTTCTGTTTACCCACAATCACTTCTCCCCCACACATAGAACTATTTCGCTATTGAAATATAATTTATCTGAATGCAGTTGATTTTATAATATTAAAAATTCATCCTAAACTGCAGAAAATTGCATTATATTATATGAAACCTACAAAAAAAAATATTCCTATAAATGTTATATTTCTTGAATCTGGCTGTCAATGCAATGCGATGCGAGTTAGTTTCGTGCAAATACCGATAAATTTATTAAGATATCCGACTATATTCGGAACCGTGATTTTGCAAAACCGTATAAATAGATAATATTTTTGATATTTAGTGTCACTTAGATTAGAAAATGTATATAAAATTGTTTTAAGAATAGTATTACAATAAAAAATTATTTAAGTACAATATTTTGACAAAAAAATGAACATAGAATGGCCCATTTTCAAAATATTCTCCTTTTGTGAAAAATGCTTGTATTATAATATTTTGCCTGTATATAGCTCAGACCTCTGTACAGATTCTCAACTAGAATTTTTGAAATATATAACTTAGAAGTGGGTTTATCTATGTTTTACGACAACAGAGGGAAGAAATTTTAAGAAGAAAACGCCGATAATTATTTCAAATGGTTGTAACTCTGATAATAATGTGAATTTTTCAAAAATCATAGTTCAGACTCTCTGGAGAAGTCTTTACTTTATATAAGTATATATATATATATAAAGTATTATTAATTTAGAAGCATTTTTTATAAAAGGAGAACATTTTGAAAAAAGGTTATTCAAAGTTAATTTTTCGCCAAAATATTGTATTTAAATAAAAAAAAATTTTTGTCAAAATGTCCTTAAAACAATTTTATACATGTATTCTAATCTAAGAGACACTAAATATCATGAAAATTATTCATTTATGCTCCGTTTTAAAATCATGGTTCCGAACGTAGTCGGATACCTTAATGGGAGTTTAGATATTTTAATCACTGACGTACAGAAGCGGATTAAGTTAGTAGGAGGACCCTGGCGGTAAAAGGTTTGTGGCCCATGGGCTCAAGAGTAGAAAAATCAAAATAGTGAAATGATTCGCTGACCTTAATTCTCAACAAAAACAAATTATTGCTAATAATAAAACTCAAAGACTAAAGAGAATCTTAATTGTATTTAAAAATAATAATAAAAACCTTACAAAAGAACTTACAATTTTGCTACACAATCTTACTTCTTGGTTTTTCTCTCGCAAATTATTTTTGCCGTATCTATTTTATCCCAAACATCTTGTGTTCTATATATAATATAGTCATGTTGTTCAATTTGTCTTCTTTCCCATTTTACTTCTTAAATAATTTTAATCTCTCACCTGAAGCATTCGATACAGGTATTACTAAGAATATTTTCAAAAGTATCTCTACATTAGGATTTCTCTTGCAACTCGATAATATTCTAGTAGGGTCTTCATTGTATATTTGTTTTCTTTTAAAAGTAATAGAAATTAATCCAATTCATATCATCAAAATTTAAGGATTCGATATCCGCTTTGTAACTTTCCTTTAGTTTGTGTGTGGTTTTCTTCTTAATTTCAGGTTTAATCACTTTTCAAAAAATACAGTATAGTGTCATATAACAGTTCCATAAATCTCAGCTCTTCAAGATAGTTATGCTATTGCCATATCGCATATGACATAAAATGAATTCACTATGAAATTTTCCCTTCTTTTAAAAATTCATAACCAACTTCTTTATTTTCACCGAAAATATTTTATTTTATTTATTTATTTGTTGCTCGAGAGCTTGTTCAGCTTCCTCTTCAAACGAAAGCCTTGATAAATCAGTCGATGCTAGTTCAATTTTTGCAAATTCATTTCTGAAATATTGGATATAACTTTCCAGAGATTTTAGTAGACTATATTCTTTTAGAAACTCACACTTAACTTATTGCAATGATTTACTAGAAGTATTTATTCTCTGGAGTATGGTATTTCAAATCATGGTCATTAGGGAAGTTTCATATTTAATTTGTCCATCTGTTTCAAAGAGATTTCAGCCTGGGCCGTGCTTTTATTAACCTTTATCTTGCTTTTAAGATCTAAATTCAACGAGTTTGGAATAGTTTGCTTTGAACTAGACATATTTTTATCACATAGCTTCATTTTGTTTCATTTATCTTCATTAATAAAATACACCGATGGAAATAAAAATCCCAACACCAAGAAGGAATTGTGCTGTATCAACGAATTTCGATAGGCGTGTTTATACATCTGAAAGGGCTTCGATTCAAATTTCGCGTTAGGCACATAAGTTTGGTGCTAGTTCTGCAACTTCGAGGATGCGAATCAAGTGTACTTCAAAAATGCGTTGTAAAGGTCATGAAGGTTATTAATCGTTGAGATTTGATGTCGTGAGTTGATATTAGTTCAGAATGACTTTAAGAAGAAGAGGAAGATATCATCAGCAACTCGCTGAGTTTGAACGAGGTAGTATAATAGAGGTAAAAAAATGTGGAATTTCTTTCCACGATGTTGCAGAAAGACTTGGTAGGAATGCATCCACTGTGCATGATTTTTGGCAGCAGTAGTCCCGGAAAGGCTTTACCTCAAGAAAACTATGGTTCAACCACACTCGGGTCACCCCTGACAGAGAAGACCTCCGTATTCACCACAAGGCTGGAGAACATCGTAGTGCATCTACAGCAGAAATTGCAGGTTTTACAGAATTACAGATACATAGCTCCAGCCAGACGCCCTGTAGCGTTCATACCATTGGCTCCACAAATCACACCATTCACTCAGTGATACCATTAGCTTCAGTGATGTTACGCTAGCGATCATACGAGAGCGGATGAGTGGCAATGTGTTGTGTTCACAGATCAAAGCTGATTCTGTCCTGGTGCCAGTGATGGATGTATATTAATCAGAAGAAGGTCAGTTCAGCGCCTGCAAATAACCTTTCTGCGGCATGGACATACAGGGTGTGCATCTAGAGCTAGTGTGCACTTTGAGCAATTTTCTTTGATTGCAAGAACACTCTCGAAGTTAATTCCCACATCCTGACTGTAAACTTGTACGTCAGTCTAGTGATTAAAACTGATGCACTGGCATTTATAAACATTATTCAAAATGTGTTTTCGAACAGGATAACGTGACCCTTATACTCAGTTGCAACCAAATATGCTCTATTGAGTGTCAACGTGTTACCTTGGCCTGCAAGATCTTACTTCATTGGAACACGAATGAGACATCATTCGACGGCATCGACAGCTTTATCCACAGCCAGAATTAACAACCTTATATTGGCCTGCTAAGAGCAACCGGCATACAATTCCATCACACAAACTGATATCCATCGCTTGTACGACACATTGTATGCACATTTACATACTCACATTTAAAATTCTGACAGTCACACCGGTACATAATGTACCATCATGTCACATTTGAAATGGCTTTTCTAGCGCTTACATAAACTTGTGATCTTGAAATTTTAGTCAATTAAATAGGTTACCAAATAAATGTATTGCCGAAGTTTCATTAGTCTAAAATAATTTTTTTCATGATGTTGCGATTTTTTCCTTCATCAGTGTATCCAAGAGTGCATATTCATCTGTATCCAAGAGTAACTAAACACGGTTGTGAACTAAAGGATGAACTGGTTTGACTTGAATAGTATGCGTTCGTTCGAAATGAAATTTGTGCAAAAAGAAAAAAAACGGATGTGAAAATTTTGTACAGATTGCAACAGTACAGATATACGGAAAAAGAGATGGCTATAGTTGCTGCACAAATCGTCCGTGGAAATCAGTGACGTATGGTACACCCCCTGCATCGCGGGTGGGGGCAGGTTCTAGGGGCCCCAAAGTCAGTACTTACCCTTTGTATGATCTGGCTTGGGGCCCAAAACCTGACTTTGCAGGGGGCCCCTAATATCCTTGGTTACGTCACTGGTGGAAATCATTGGCGTTGCAATATCGGTTGAAGATCTTTTTGTTGCACGTTGAATTTATTTCTGGAATCCACCAAGATTGGGGCCCCTGGCGGCCACCAGGTCTGCTAGCTGCTTAATTCGCCTCTGGTTCTGTATCAAAGTTCCTTGGAGGCCCATTCTAAGGGCTCCTTAATATTTTACGATTTTTTTGATTGCACGTTTTTGGACCTTTAAAGCTTGGGGGCCCTGTAAGGCTGACACGGAGGTAGATAAGCCTCTGATATTAATGAAACCAGATCGAAATTTATGGATGCGCGTTATACGCCGGGCATAAAAATGAGAACTTTAAAAATAAAAAAAGATGAGCATAGAAAAAAATTAGACTTCTACATACATCGAAATATTACTTATATAAAAGAAATGACATTCTTTGTAAACTTTAAGATTTCTAGTTCTAGAACCCTTCAAAACATAACAGCATTGCGCATGTATATTTCATTTTCCTTTATAAAAAAAGGGGGGTGCACGTTATAAGCCGGATTTTGCAGTACTGTGTATACATTTTTACAAGTAATTATGGGCGCAGCACTTTCCTAAATTGATTTATAATTTTAAAAAAAGGTTAATTATATCTTATGTATTGTATTAGTACCAAATTTTCGTTGCTTTGAAGGGTAGAACTTTATAGTTAGTTTATTGAAAATGAAGGAAGTGTAAAATAAAAAAAAATTTAATGTTTTTTTTTTTTTTAAATACAAAAAAAAATAATATTTATCAGTCTTTCTTTATCATTGTGGAAAAAATCAAATGCAAGATATTATTCAAGCTGTATTATCAATAACACTTTTTAACTGCAAAATTTTTGAAGTTTACGTTTTGATTAAAAGTTTTGAATTCATAAAATAATATTTTAATAGAAAGAAAATTTAAATATTATTTTGTTAACAATTTTCAGTTCTATTTTTCTCATTTGTTTTGGTAAGTATTCTTTTTTTTTTTTTCTCTTAGAAATGTTTTACTTACTGTTATTTCATTTATTTATAAATTTACCAAAAAATATAATTTTTAAAAAATTTCAACAAACAATTTAATATTGAACTATTTTAAAATCAGAGTTTCCATTTGAAAAATTAATCCCAATTGAAAGGGTTCAAATTATTGAAATCTGAGTTATAGGTTAGTTTGTGAGCCAAAAACATTGACTAAATAACAGTTTACATTGCAATAATAATACAGAGAAAAATTATCATCTTAAAATCCTGTATAACTTACATGGAACGAAATTCGCATTAAATCATAAATGCTTATAATTAGATTTCACTTTAGAAGCTAGCCACTTTCACAAATTAAATTATTAATTACGTAGTGATTAAGGCGTTTAGAAGAGAGAAGAGAAAAAAAATGGAAGCAAATTGCTCCTTTTCTGGCGGAAACTCGACCACGCCAATTAAAAATAAGTTTCATCATTCCTTTTTAATAACAAAATGCTCTCACTCCAATTGAAAGACTTTTTCCTTCATTTTTCCCCCCGCGCTATTCTTTCCACCTTAATTTCAGCTTTCAACGGAAGAAGAAAACTTTTTTAAAATGGCAATGGCGTAAAATAAAATTATTTCCGGCTTGCGAATAAAGACGTTAAGGCATTAAATGGAGCAGCTGTAGAAACATAAATATAAATCATCCGAAAACGTTAATGCAAATTAAGGGGATGTTTTTTAAAGTAAATCGGTTTTGATTAGAAGGTTTTACTAAAAGAAGGTTATGTATCGGGCATTTTTGATGATTGGATGGCTTCAATGAAATTAGTCGAACAGCTAGACGAGGATTTGGTTTGAATTGACGGGTCCGTTAAAAAATAATGAAATTTGATTCGAGTTAAATTTGTTTTCTAGAAAATAAAAAAGTAAACCTTTATTCCAGAGTACAACAAAGGCAAGGAAAAGAAATAAATATGAAAGGGAATTGTTTTAAAAGTATTCTTTGTTCGTAAGAGAGTTTCTGAGCAATCATTTGAATGGAATCTTCTCTTGAAATTTCTGTCTGTAGAGAACTTTTCAAAACAAATAATAATCAACAAAACTGTGCTGATAATTCTAGAATTTATAGACGAAAAGTAAAATGTTGATTTATTATCTATTTTTCATTGATGCCTTTGCTGTACATGAAACTAGTTTCCTAGTTTCAGTACGATTAACACACATATTTAATTTTTATACATTTCTACAAGTCGTAGAAGATTGTATCATGATTCTTGCTTTAAAAATTATGTTTTTTTCTTACAATTTCTCATTTTGTGAGGTGTACGTAACAACTGTATTTCAATAATAACACAAAATTGAATTTAATTACGATTTTTTCCAAATCTTTGATTTCATTCATAATTCTAAAAGAAAATTAATGTCGCTCTAACACAACTTTTAAGTTTCAATGATAGCAAAATAAAACATGTAAAAACATAATGAGTAGAATATTTTACCGTTTAAGCAAAATAAAAGACAAAAACACACAATAGTATAATTTTATTTTCGATTCATATTTTTTATTCATACACACACAACACACACACATTTTTCGCTCTTGAGGTAGTCGTATTTGGTTCGTAATAATTTTCGAAAAAAAAATGGCGCAATTCCGAACTTGGATCCAACAAATCATCCAGAGTAAAACAATTTTAAATAACAAATCGTCATTCTTGAGCTATTCTTGATTTAATTGCTGCAACTGAAACTTTCTCGAATGGAAAAAAAAGAGAAATATTTTTTGATATAAAAAAATCCTAATCGTTATTAGCTTTTTCAGTTAATGTTAGTAATAATTCAAATATATAATATCAGATTATATTTTATCAAATTATTGAATCTGTAGACCAGGGGTGGGCAGACTTTTCCAGGGAACGGGCTACTTTTCATTTTTTCAAGGTGTTGTGCAGTCCACCTAGTGGTGCAGGTCTTGTGAGCTAAAAGAAAGTACACAACACAGTCGGTACCTCTATTTTACGAATTTTTCTATTTGGCGAACTTATTCCTGGAACCAAGAATATTTTATGATTTTCTTCGTAAAATAACCACCAAACACCGAAATGCATTTTTCTATTCAACGAAATTTTTTCTTATTCTTCGATTTTTCCTCCATATTTTTTTAAAATACCGTTTTTACTCGAATCTAAGCCGCACTTTTCCTCCAATGATAATGCTACTGAGAATCGGGCGCAGCTTAGAATCGAAACGGAAAAAAATTTGTTGGATGTGGTATTTAGAGCAATTATATATATATACAGAGTCATACATGTTTTTAAAAGTTTATAATACTGAAAAAACTAATTATTCAACGCTTATTAGTTTTCTTTTAAATTTATTTTAATTTCGTGAAATTGGATATCGATAAACCATTTTAGACTATTTTAAATTTTAATCGCTTAGAATCGATGGCAGCTTAGAATCGAATAAATACAGTATTTCTAGAACTTCGTATGATGGAATGATTATTTGGTCTTAGTGAAGGCGGTCACCCCAAAAGGGCTTGGTGGTCCACCGGTCGATCGCGATCGACTTAATGCCCACCCCGGCTTTAGACAATATTTTATATTTTAATGAAAGTAGGAGTGATTTAACACTTACATCTCTATTTTTCTGATTCAAATATTATAAATAGAAATTTGTCGATTGAAAATATTTTGGTGTGATTTACTGCTCTTCAAAAATAAATTATCTGTTTTCAAAAATTAAAAGAAGAGTTTCCAAATTGATTCACAGCAGCTATTTTTTCCGAAAAGAATTTCTAGTTTAATGTAATCCTGTAGTTTTTTTTTTTTTTTAATGAGAAAAGGGAACACACAAAAAAGAACCTGTGCATACTTTCTTAGTTATAAAAAAATCTAATTTTCAACAATCCACACATTGGGTAAATATATATCTGCAAACAATTTCTTTTTCAATCATACACATTAATAAATCAAAAAAACTAGAATAAATAAATTAATTTAATAAATTAATGAATTTATTACTAGAATTGGTAAATTTATTACTAGAATTGGTAAATTTATTACTAGAATTGGTAAATTCATTACTAGAATCAGTAAATTTATCACTAGAATTCATAAATTTATTTATAAAATTAATAAATTTATTATTAAAATCAATAAATTTAATTAACAGAATAAGAAAAATTTTATTGATAGAAATTGAAAATCAGTTTTGAGCTTAGTTGTTTCAAAATTGGAATCAAATAAAAAGAGTTATTGAATTTAAGGTATTATCACACTAGATAATTTCTTTATCAATTTTCGGTTTCCCGCGCTGTCTTGTTTACTTTTTATCTTATCTCATTGTATCTTATTTACTTATTATTTGACTTCTCAGTCAAACAGGTTGTTAATAATAACATAAAAAAAAATATTTACGT
>BMAV01019814.1:22865-37905 GCA_019973955.1 Trichonephila inaurata madagascariensis
AAACACATACGGTATTACTGGTACGAATATATTTTCACAAAGCTTGGAAGTTTAATTCCCAACAATATATTTTGACAAAAGGACTGCTCTTGCATTCAGTCACAGGAATAATCGATAGTTCTTAGTTTTGGAAGGAATGAGAAATATTACTTGTGTATTTATATGTACCACTGCAGTCTTGATCGTGACTGCTGCTCGAATCACCTACGCACGCCCATGATATAAATGCCTCAGTTATTGTTTACTTGTTTTCATTTTCAACTCGGCCTTTCTTTCTCGAAAGTTTGCCGACCCCCCTGCTCTAGAAGAATTATTGAACAATATTTTCGTTCCAGGTGGAATGCTATTTAGATGCTTATTTTTATTAAATCTAAAATGACCTCTTAATACTTAACTTCATACTATCCATTTGATGTTGTGGCTCGTAGTGGAACATTTTGAAGCAATCTAATTGATCTTTTTTAAAAAGTAATTTACATAACTAACAAATCAGGAAAATTAAATACAGTTGGACCTTCTTATACCGAACCTCTCTTTTTACGAATTTCTCTATTTTGCGAACTTTTTCCTGGAACCAAGAACTTTTAATGATTTTCTTCCTAAAATAACCTCCAAACACAGGGAAGTGGGTTTTCTATTTAACGAACTTTTTCTCTAGTGATAGGCTTAGGCAAAGTCGAACCAATGTCACTCCCTATTTTTTCCATGACAGGAGTTTAAGCTACCCTGCGGGAAGCAGGTACCTACTCTAAGAACTAACTATTCAACCTATTTCTAGTGATTAAATTTTATTCACTTTATTTCTAAATATTTGTGGACATTTCAAATTATTCTTTCTTTTAACACAATTTATGGTGATCTTTGATCCTGAAATGGTTTTATCAGGTGCCTAACTCACCAAGATGAGAGACCACCTGATTATGAAAGAAAACCTTTTTTTTTTTTTTTCAAACACAAAATTAACAGATTTTATCAGTAATTAAATTTAAGGAAGCATGTGGTGATGTATACTTAAAAATAGTGGTTATAAAATAATGCATGTTTAAAAATACTTGTCGGTATAAAATTAGAAACCATCTTTAAAATTCCTTAATTTTAATATAAAATTATTTTTTTTGAAGTTGAAAATACAGTGTATTCTTTTACTTTTTCTTTCTTGTTTTCCATCCGTATTTCTTTTTAGAAATATATAGAATATATAGAATAGATATCAATTACAATCGAGGAACGATTGCCTTTTTAATAGTGTACAGTGTTTTAGAATTTAAAATTTGTTTTATGTGGTTTATAAAATGTATTGAAAGATGAATCTCTGTTTAACGATTTTTCCTCATAACAAACTTTTTTTCTGGATTTAGCGACTTCGTTAAATAGAGATCCGACTGTAATTTAAAATTATATACGTATATAGCGCGCACTTCGTTTAAAAAAAGGAATCCTGAACATTTCAACGATCAAAATAAACATTACTAACGATTTTGCTGTTCGTTGTCAATCTGCCCGAATAAAGATCAATTTTTCTTGAAAGAAAAACGTATTTTAACTGGAACAGTATGCATTCCGAAAAACGATAATTCACGTTAACAAAAAAAGAAAGAAAGAAATACAAAAGGAGTACAGGAGCTCTTAACAGGAAGTCAGGAACAAGAAAATAATATGCATTTCATAAAATGACAGAAATTGAAAAATAAGCATTGTGAAGTCACAGTATCTTTATCAAATGAACTCAGCTGTTAAAGCTGTGAAAAATGATAGAATTAGTTATAAATATTTACTTTGCTTTAAGGTATCCGACTACTTTCGGAACCATGATTTTAAAAAAGCTCATAAATGGATAATTTTCATGATATTTAGTGTCACTTATATTAGAATACATGTATAAAATTGTTTTAAGGACATTATGACAAAAAAAATTTATTTAAATACAATATTTTGGCAAAAAATTAACTTAGAATAACCTTTTTTCCAAATGTTCTCCTTTTGTAAAAAATGCTTCTATTGTATTAATATTTTGCCTGTATATTGCTCAGACCTTTATACAGAGGCTCAACTATGAATTTTGAAAAATTCAAATTATTTTCAGAGTTACAACCATTTGAAATAACTATCGGCGTATTTTCTTAAAATTTCTCCCTTCTGTTTTCGTAAAACATGGATAAACCGACTTCCCAGTTATGCATTTCAAAAATTCTAGTTGAGCCTCAGTACAGAGGTCTGAGCTGAATACAGGCAAAATATTAATACAATAGAAGCATTTTTTTACAAAAGGAGTACATTTGGAAAAAAGGTTATTCTAAGTTAATTTTTTGCCAAAATATTGTATTTAAATAAATTTTTTTTGTCATAATGTCCTTAAAACAATTTTATATATGTATTCTAATCTAAGTGACATAAAATATCATAAATATTATCCATTTACAGCTTTTGCAAAATCATGGTTCCGAACGTAGTCGGATACCTTAAAGTTAATGCAAAAGTCTCTGTTGCGAAAAAAAAAAAAAAATCACTAATGAAATTTGTCAAGATGGTGTAGAAATCTAAAATTGTTTAGGAACGATTTTAATAATATTATATATTATTTTTATTGTCTAAAACAATCATTGATAAGTACTGTCATCAAAAAGTAATATGTTTATAAAAATAAAAGAGAAGATAATTCGTACCGCGCGCGCGTTGAGAGCACCTTCAAAAAATGTAAATGAATTTATTTCATTGCACGTTTAACGAGAAAAAATATTCTCAACGGTTTCAAAATCAATAAAGACTTATTACACCATGGTAAGAGAGACGCATCTGAGAAGTTCTAGTATTGAATTATTTTACTAAAGACTAATTGTTCCTTTAAAATTAATTGTTCCCCTTTTGTTCACTAATAAAATTCCCGGCATAGTAACAAAAATGATAGGTGCAATTTGCAAAATTAACTTTAAAACAACATTAGATAAGCAACTAATTATAATTTTTACTTGCAATATGAGTCATAATACATGTATAACATTGCTTTTGTTATAGTTAATTATTAAATTAAAACTTGCCTTTTCTAGATGTTTATTAGACACTTTTTTTTTTGTACAAAACAAATATTTAAAAAAAAAAATCTTCCAGGCATTAATGCAATAATTTGATAGATATTTTTATCGTTACGAAATTGTTATTTTTAGTTTCGTTAGGAATATTATCCCTCTAAAATTCATTTATTTTTAATTAGTCTTATTTCTCGATGATATTGAATATGCCTTTTTAATATTTTAAAATCAATGCGTATGATTGGGATTATCAAGAAGCCAACCAGAGAAAAATAAAAAAAAGGAAAAAAATTTTGAAAAATGAATCAATGAAAATATATTCGGTTTAATTTATAATAGACATATATAATTAAAAAGTAACAATATAAAATCATGAACGTAATTTTAACATGTAATTACATTTTATAAACAAAATAATATTTTGCATAGGAATAGTGCTTAGTTATATTCTTTTATTTTTAGAAATGAATAAATATATTTTAATATAATTGAAATAAGATAACTGAAACATGTGATTAAAATTTCCAAAGAACCAATTGCTCCTTTTTTAAAAAAATTATTCTCTAAAATAAAAAAAGATTCGTTTTACATAAAAAAAAAAGTTTGGTTTTCATTTTTTTTTTTTTTTTTTTTTTCATAGGAAAATGTTGCATTGTTTTTGATTCCATGCAATGCTTTACTTTAAATTTCATAAATTTTATTGTACCTCAGTGTCAAACATTATCAAGTCCTACAAATGTAACGAAATGTTCTTGAAAAATAAGAAGGTTGCTTAGTGCATGTACCTTGTGTGTTCGTGAGGAAATTTCAATCAAAATAGTTATTTTACTCAGGGGCGTAGCTACCACCGTATCAACCGTATTAATGATACGGGGCCCCCAAGATACAGGGGCCCCAATATGTGTAACTACAGTTCCCCTAACAGTGTTCCCATATCTAAAAAAGGCCCCCGAAGGAATTTTGATACAGAGCCCCCTCAGACCAGTGGTTTTACTGTTAATAATTCTGAGAACATTGTATATAAATTCTGTATCTCTTTATTTTAAAAAATACAAAAAAAATAATAATATGCACAATATTTTTTTATATTTATTTTATGTATCTTATCTTGCTTATATACCCCTTTCTTCATATCACATAGTATCACTGAAGAACTATAGATGGCAGCATGAATTTGTTTGCCTTCCCATCATGCTCTGCGTTTTGACGTGAGGTTTATTTTGATTCTGGAGTTAGGTAAAAATGCTCAACTAAAATCTGAATTAAATTTTCACTAAATGTCAATTATTTGAAAATATCTGATATGCATTGTACGATCTAAATTTGATGACTTTGTTTTTTCCTGTTATTTGTGATCTTTAGTCGATTGCAGATTTAGCATGGAAATTCTTAGCGAAACAGATTCGGTGTCTGAAATGAAAACTGTAAGTACAATCATCCCCAGATTATTATTCATTTAATCCGTTTCAATCTTAATTTCATTGCTTCAATATAGCTAAATTTCAATTCTAAAATTATTGATCTGAAGAATTTTGCGATTAATTGTTGAAAATTACCAGTTTGATCGGCGATGTCATTTGATTAAAGTAAACACCGCTTCTGTGTTTTCGTTTTCCTTTCTAAATCTCGCGGTTTAAAGGGACTATCCACTAATAAAAAACTCGGATTCTGCATCTTGAATGACAGTTATATAAATTAGTGCATCATATAGTTTTTCAAAAATGTTCAATATCAGTTTTAGAATTGAAAGTTAGAATTTTATATAAAAATATGTGCTTAAAATATACAATGGTAATTTTTTTCTACCAATATTTTTTATTGATTGGCTGACCTGAAATTAAATTGTTCATTATCGTATTGCGCGAAATTAGTCATGTCAAACAAAATTACAAAAAAGTTACAAAATTTATTTAATTTTCCTTGTATTTTTAATTTAGTGAATAACTATAAATACTAAAATTTATTATTTTGTGCAATTTTTATAATTGTTTCTCTTTTTTTTTTTTTTAAATTGTATTGTGTACTTGCCGTACATTACCTTTTAAAAATTTTACATTAAATTTCCTTGCAATAAATTTCAAACAAGTTTTTCACCCGTTTTATGATTAAAGTTTTAATACATTTATTTCTAATTAAGATAAATAAATATGAATGTATTTCTTGTGAGTTTTATCGTGTGTTAAAATATTTTAAAAAATGTGTAGTACTCTTAATCTTCGTAAAATTGCAGTTAAAACATTTTAAAAATGCTGTATATAAGACAATGTTAGTTTGGTGGAGGGGTAAAACTCGTTTCAACATTATAGAATAATTATTAAAGAAGAACGGATCCAATCAAAAGCTTCTTTTAAAACGCGCATGTGTATTTTTATCGATTTTGTTCCCCTCGATCGAATTTTGCACAGACATCAATTTTTTTAAAAATACTCAGAAGTATTAAATAAAACCTTAAAATGTGTGATGAATTTTCAGAGACATAATGCATAAGTTTTTATTGTTTATTTTAATAGTTTTGATTATGTGAAGGCAAATGTACTTCAAAAATTTAGTTCTCGAGAGGGAAAAAGTTCGATTTTCTTAATGAATGGAAAAATTATAAATTTAAAGTTCTGGCGGCCTTGATTTTGGTAATCGGTCCTGTTACGTAAATTAAATGTTTGTTTTGATGTATTCTATCTAATATAGAACGTCGGAATGTTTTTATGCTGATTCATATTTTTGATGAAGCTAAGTTTTAAATAAAGATCTTAAAAAGATCTGACGGATAGTATTATCTTTCGTGAAGTAAATTGTTTTATTGATTTATTACTCAAATTTAATTTTGAACGTATCATTTATGTTCTATTTATTAAAAAAAAATTATTTTTGTAAAAAAAAAAATTAAGTCCATACATTTTTTTTTTTAGTTTTTAGTAAAATTTTATTTTTATTAGATATTGAATCAGGAGTTATAAATAAAAATGCTGTAATTAAGATAATTGCATACCTTTTTTTTTAAATTTGCATTTTAAATTTTTTAAAAATATTTTTGGATATTTCAATTTTTGTAGATATTTATTCCAAATGTAATGCAAATAATCATGAGAAAATAAATTATGATGTATATATTAAAAAGTATATTTTGGAAAAATTCTCAAGTTTTACTTTATTTTGAAACTAATAAATATATCATTGAAAAATCGATTCTGTTTATTTATTTTTGTTCGGTATCCGTCAAATCTCTCGTTCTCTTTCCTTTTTTGCGTTTCTCGACCATTCCTGTGTAAAATCGATAATTTTTCTCAACATTTACTTTAGATTATTGCTTTAAGCGCATTTTTTTGTTTCAATAATAAACTAAAATTGATTATAAATTTCAATTTTAATGTTTTTAAAATTTATTTATATTTGATTTTTGATTTTTTTTTCTTTTATTTATTTATATTTAGTTTATTTTTTTTAAAGTACTATTTGTTTGAAAGGTATTTTTTAATAACGCTTTTGCACTTATCCTAACTTTTTGCGGATTATATATAACACATTTCCTTAATAAGAAATTCCAGATTTCCCAATTGTTGCCATATTCGTGTGAATGACATTTTGTTAAATAAGAAATATTAATATTTATATAAGGAACTAATGAATCAACATTAATTACTTTTGAATTGTCGTCTTCACAAAATTATCTTATTATAAAAAATGGAGGAAAACAAATTGTTTACATTTATGAAAACTAATTTTTCCGCTTGTAACTTTTGTTGGAATTACTTTTTGTAAACTTAATTCCATATAATGGTTAGAACGTTTGCTGACACTCCTATAGCATGTCAGGATGGCCGAGCGGTCTAAGGCGCCAGACTCAAGCTGATGCTTGCTCTGAAGCAGAGTCATGAGGGTTCTGGTCCACGAATGTGGGCGTGGGTTCGAATCCCACTTCTGACAGAGTTTCTTTTTGTGTATCGCACCGTTAGATGGCGGCACAAAGCAAGTAACTTTTTTTTGTTTAAAAAATAATCCAACTCTTTATTTTGAGTAAAGTTTTACTTGTGAATTGGATAACGTCTTTCGTGACATTTATATCAAATACAGCGGAAAATTATTTTCAGTTTATTAGGGAGTAATATAAATAAAAATTACTATTTCCTAAATTCACACAAAGAATATTTTTATGGCAGTATTATCACAAAAATTATGCTCTGTCTTGTATACAGATTTTGTACATTTTAAACCCTGAAGATAACAATTAGTATTTATATGATTTAACTTAGCAAACTGCTATTCTGTGGCAATTTTTTTAAAAAATCGAATTAGCTAAGCAAAATTAATTAGAAGTCCAATAATTCATGCATGGGGTTCAATTCTCGAAAAAAATAGTCGATAAACTCATAACTAGCGTTAGCTACTGTATTTTTCATATTTTTTTTTTTTTTTTTTTTTTTTTGTAAATGAATCCTCTTTGTATTTGACAATAACCATGTTATATTAATTCATATTCAGTCTTATTGTAATTTAGAGGTAAATATTTATCAATGTATTTGAAATTACCATATGAAATGAATTATGAAACGTATGCGGATTCATGAAATTATTCCTTTTTTTTTTAAATCTTGGAATCAAGATTCTATATTTTTGCCGCCGTGTGAAAGTAATTTCTAATATAGTTTCCGTTTACTTTTGTTACGTACGATCACATTAATTTTAAAAGACTAATTCCGTTAAATGCGTCTTAATTTATGATTTTAAATTATTTTTTATGAACAAAATGTACAATATTCTTTTAAATTTTACATTAATCCATCAGTTTTGCAATTGTACTTTTGTGGAATCACAATGAAGTAGAAAATAATTTTTTGTAAGGTTTATTAATGTATGGCTATTCATAATGCTGTAACTTCATTCCCTTGTTAATGAATTTTTTTAAAAAATATATAAAATAAATTCTATTGTAATGAGGTATTAATTGGTTCTCGTTTACTAGCCGTTTTAAATTTGCGAACAGTGTTGAAATGTCTTCTTATTTTTTTAAAACTAGGCTATTGTATATGTATTTGAATTTAAGGAAAGTAGAAATGATGCTATATTTAAGAGACAAAAATGTTTTAAACACTTAAAGATTAAAATAGTTAAAATTTTTGAAACAATAAAGTGATAAATACTGCAGTATTAAAGCAAAGCACAGTCTGGGGACATTTTTTTTAAAAAAAAAGTGGGGATTAATCAGTTTTATGGCTACCCAATCTTCCCCTTTCTGTTTTTTGCATTCCGATCGAAATCCTACAGAACAGTGGTCTTCAAACTGTGTTCCACGCTCGCGCAAGTCACAGTAAAAAAAAAAAAATCGAAAATAAACTTATTAATGTGTAGGGGCAAAAGGGATTCACGTTCTCTGAAACGTTTGCATATCCACAAGAATTTCAAGCTCATCCCTGTCATTAAGAAACTCAAAAATTTATTCATACGTAATAACTTTATTTTACAGTACTTTTAAAATTATTATAATATAATAAAGGAATATTAAAACGTTTTATGTTTTATATATTAAGATATATACTAGACTGTTGTATATACTAGATTGTGAATATTTTATTGTTTACTATTCTGAGTTCCACGAGATAATTTTATACGTCATGCAAAACTAAAAGTTTTCTAATGAAAAGTACACCTTTTTATATTTGTGGATAAACAACAGATTCGATGTTAAACATCTAAATTTAAGCAAGAATGGATCCTAAATTTTAGTTTGCAAAATTCAGTTTTTCTCATGCAACTATAAACATTTAAATGCCATTCAGAATAATGTGTACGTCGTAGGAAAATGATGAAATTAGGGACTTCATCAAATCCCTAAGGGAGATGATCGATTCACACAAGATGTTAAAATAACCTCTCTTTGAGGTCATTTCCCTAAGGAAAGTAAGTGATTTGATCAAATCCCCAAACTGTTTTAGTGAAATGATGAAATGAACAAGTCAGCATTTGTAGAGCTCTGTCTTCGCTTGTTACCACTCCCTTTTACCACCCCCTCTCCTCGTCTATGCCATGTAGCGCCGGGCTTCTGACGTGACGCACCAAAACAAAATAACCTAAACATCATTTTTTAGTTTTATTTAGTTATATTCTTTGCACTATTATCTTTCGATTGATACATTACTTTTGTATGTCTGAAAATTAGAAACTGGATAAAACTTGAATTGAAAAATGTAAACAAACAAATTAGGGAATTCGACCACGCCATCTTTATAGATAAAAAAAAAAAACTTTTTGACAATAAAAAAAGCTATTTTAAAAAGGGAAATAATGACTGAAAAAAAGGTGTTACAAAGGAAGCAAGATATTTTGAAGTATTACATTAATGAATAATTTTAAAAAAGTGTTTGAAATTCTACTACAAATATCCTTTTTTTTAAAAAAAAAAATACCAGCGTTATTATCTAATTATTTTGTTAATTAATTTCGAATAAATAATTTGTAATTAAATGATTATTGTTGTATTAATTACTCTAATTTAATAATACACCAATTTGCTAAATTGAACACTTTTAAACTCTTGACAATATTATTTCATCATTTCACTGAAACAAGTTTGGGATTTGATCAAATTACTTACTTTTTCCTTAGGGAAATCACCTGACAGAGTTGTTATTTCAACATCTTGCGTGAATTGATTATCTCCCTTAGGGATTTGATGAAAGCATCCTTACGACATTTTCCTGCGACATGTATAAGTGAAATATTTCTCAACGTAAGTGGCTATAAAAACAAAGTATAGAATCAAACTCAGAATACGTAATGCAATTGTAGTTATTCTCAATAGACCTAGACTTTAAACATTTTGTGTGAAAAAATGCCTGAACATATCCCTATTACTAAACTTATTGCATGGGTAGGTGACACTTGGATCACAGGTTAATATTATTAATGTAAAAAAATTATATTAAAAGTAAACTAAATTTTTTTTAATATAAATAAAATACTTTTAATTGACTTTACATTGATCTATTATTGATCAACTTAAAATATTATTTTGAGATATATTGTGTGTGTGGAATAGGGTTCCTCATAAGTATTTTTCTAGGACAGTGATTCCCAAAATGGTCTATATAGACCCCCAGGGGCCTATGACGATTTGCAAGGGGTCCACGTCAGCAAAAAAATAATTTGGGGGTCCATGAGGTGTAAGTGGGGGTCTGCGATAGTGGCTCTCATTAAATTAGATCGTGACTTTAATTTTAAAAGAAAATTTAATCAAGTGGAAACCAAATTTTGCCTATTTAAAAGAGATATATATACTAAATTCAGTCAGATTAATTAACACTTAAAAGAGGTGACAGCATAAATTTTATTAATGCAACTACCATTTCAGCATTTCTTTCCAGAGTTAAGCTAAAGAAGTATAACATACTGGAGGTCTCGAATTTTCTCAATTTGTCACAAACAATCTTTCAGGGCATTTTAACATAGGTTCAACATTTAAACGCCTTTTATATTCAGATTTGAAGCCAGATTTGAGAATGCTTTGACTATGATAATACCACAGTAGGCAATGAATTCATATGGTGACATTGAAAACAAAATGTCACATTACTATAGGAACTGATCGTAATAAGCACTAACGGAGATCTTAAAGTTTAGAAATGGATGTCAGCAATTTTGGCTTTAAAAAGGCAAACCTGTTATTTGTCCTGAATTATGGAATATCGTGAAGGAAGTGTGTGTGTGTTTAATTGATTTTCCTAGCGAGAAGGAGTTTCAGCACGGTTGCCAATCTCCAAAACAAAAAAAGAAAAAGAAAAACTGAATACTACTAACAGAGGAGATTTAAGGTTAAACCTGACGAGATTGGAACCAAATGTGGAAAATTTGTTATTGTATAGTGCCAGATTCATCCCTCACATTAAAATAATTTGTTTGTTGTTTAGTTATTTTACTTAACAGTTATTTAATATATTAATTAACTTTTTTTAAATTAATAATTAACGTGCCTTTTAAATTTTAAATACTATACTTTATTAAATTCTTTTAAAGTAGTAGTAATAGTCAAAAAGGCATTTAAGTTGATAAATTTGCAAAAATTCAATATTAATTAAGCAGGGGTCTATCACAAGCATAAAATCATGGCTAGGGGTCTATGAGACCAAAAAGTTTGAGAACCTCTGTTCTAAGGGTTTCACGAAAATACCTTCTAGTTCTAGAGGTTCCATGAATTGAAAAAGTTTGAAGACCATTGCTATAGAATATAATGGATAGAATTTCTAAACCCATTATTAATAAAAAAAATATATGTACCTTAAAAAGCATTCGAACATGCTGAGATCACCCTCGAATCAAAGAACAATAAACTAGTTATCGACAGATTCAGTTATCTGAATATATATTCAAAACTCGGAAAATAAAGGCCGAGCCAATTAGTAGAAATATTAATCATTTAAAAAAAAATTTTTTTTATTGAAATAATTTTAAACTGATATTATTGGAAATTTTAAAAATTAAAGATTATAGGAATTATATTGGAATATTTTTTGTAATTTTTTATACAATAATAACAATATGATAGTGATAAATATTTTGTAAATAATATTTTTATGAATTCCAGTACAGCTAACTATGATTAGAGAAGAAAGGTATTTGAATGTAAACAAAATTCACAGAACTATGACTATTTACATTAATTTTTTAATAAAAGCATCCAGTTTATCTGAATAAAAACAATTTAATGTCTGCGGTTTAGAATTTCTTTATGGAAATAACTACATAAAATTAGGTATTTTTGTTCTAAAGAGTATCTAATGAAATTACTTTAATTTTTTTATTTTTTCTGATGAATGTGAAACTAAAAATCTGTTATGTTATTGGAAAATTGATAAATGTATATTACTATCCCTAAGAGGTACTTCAATAATATTGAAACTGAAGTCGTTTCTCTTGTTATAAATATTTGTCCATATTAAAATTACCTTTCGATGGACTAAATTCATGTGATGCCATAGTCACATGATAACTGCAACACGTGTTTCCAATCAATGAGTTCAGGTGCTTCTCAATTGACTATTTTTGCGTATTGCAGAAATTTTCTTTGAAAAAGTTCATATTTGTCAACAATAATAATGCACATAATTAAACAAAATGCACTCGATTTAAAAGTACACGTATAATGTTTTTTTTTTTTAATTTTGGATAACTGAACGATCTCTTAATACTTGGAAAATCGACCCAATAATCAAATTTGAAATTTTATCTTAATTTAACAAGGGCAAATCTAATGTCAGTTTAGAATTCATTGGAGAACACGTGATTGTATTTATCATGTGACAATCTTGAACTTAGTTCATTTTACTTGAATATCTAGAAAATTAGCTTGATGAGTGTTTTTTTTTTTTTTTTTTTTTTTTTTTTTGTCAGAATCAGATTAAGGTATTTTGGATAAAAATTTATACTTGGCTTGAATTACTTCTTTCAAAAATGAAAAATTCCTATGCCTGTATAATTATTTTCAAAAATGTTTAAACATAAATTAGAAAATTGCTAGCTGATCCACTTAGCTGTTAGCTTTTATTTTGTTGATAACTACAATTATATATATATAGTACTAGTAATTTTCTTCCAATACACTAACCTATTGAGATAATTAAAGGTACCACAACAACATTTTTAAATGTTTTATTTTCATAAAATTGCATAATTATATTTATCATATCATTAGTGTCAATAGAATTGAAACGATCTTTTGTTTTTTCCCCTTCAAAACCTAACTATCTTTCAAACGCCCGTAATTTCCGAACTATTTTAATTATTGCAGTGGAATTAAGTTGTATGTTGGACAACCTACATGATTTCTTGAAGCATTTTATCAGATCTGTTAAGTATTCGTCTTCCTTAAATTGCAGCTATAGAAAATATTTATTAATATCTTAGAAAAGAGGTATTTGTCAAAGTAATCGTCTCCATTATTTAAAGTTAATATTGTTTTAAGTTTATAAAACTAATTGTTTTAGTTTTATAATGACATCAGGAAAAGCTGTTAGTGAGTTTAAAAGAGAGCAGATTGTTCCTATGCGACAAAATAGCGTAAGAATATCTA
Organism: Trichonephila inaurata madagascariensis; assembly: GCA_019973955.1. Taxonomy (NCBI): domain Eukaryota; kingdom Metazoa; phylum Arthropoda; class Arachnida; order Araneae; family Nephilidae; genus Trichonephila; species Trichonephila inaurata. The sequence continues at coordinate 35,949 of BMAV01019814.1, forward strand.
AAATTTCAAAACTTAGAATATCAAACAGAAGCGTAATAAGGATATATGAAGCATATATAACTAAAAGTAGCACAAAAGGGGACATAGACCCAATAAAAAGAGATGAGAGGAAATTGAAGCAGATTGTGAAGAAAATGGGGAAAGCACAAACGTTTGACAACTCTACAAGGGCTCTCCATTTAAACTCGAAAACAAAGGCCTCTCACAGAACAATACGAAGAGAACTCTCTTAAATTTTTTGGGCTTGCAAGTCGACAACCATCACGAAAGCCCCCTATCTGTCAGCTTTAAATCGATGATATCGTTATTCTCGGGTTAAAGAATAGAAAATGTGGTGTGGAAAAAAGTTGTATGAACCGATGAGAGCCGTCTTACGCATTTTATAAAGGATTTCAGACAAAGAGTTCATCGGGAACAACATGAAGCTCTTCTTCCAGATTGCATACAGCCAGTTGTGCAGGCTGGAGGTAAAGGATCAATGATGTGGGAAGTATTTGATTAGAATGTGGGATTGGTCCCCTAGGTTACAGAACTGAGAAAGAGTGCTTATATCGTTTAGTAAACGTTGTTAAACCATTAATGGAAGATTGGTTTCCAGATGGTAACGGAATATATCAGGACGACATCTCCATCGCGTCAAAACTGTACAGACCTGGTTTAAGCATAGCTGGGGTGTATTGCATCATCTGGAAGGACCGTCAAAAAGTCCTGATAATCGAAAATCTGTGAGATGTACTGGAAAGGTATTTAAGAGAGTCGAATAACCTTCTAACGAATGTCAAAGAACTAGAAATATCACTTGGTCTGAAATCACTGTAGAGGCATGTCAGAAGCTTAATACATCAGTACCACGACGAATTAATACTCTATACCAGTGGTCTTCAAACTGTGTTCCATGGAACCCTGGGGTTCCTCAAGGCAAACCCAGGGGTTCCATGAATCATAATAAAAGTTTTTAAAAAAATGTAAATGCATGGCTAATGGATTTATGTTCTCTGTAAAGTATGTGTAGCTAACTACAACTATCCAAGTCATTAAAACTGAAAAACATTTGTTATAATAAAGTAATATTACGACGCGTTTTTTTTTTTTTTTATATATATATGTACTATTAATTATACTATGGATACTTTATTTTTTACTATCCTGGGTTCCACGAAATACTTTTCTACTCGAAAGTAGAATGTTTTGCATAACTGAATAGTTTTGTAATAGAAAATACACTTTTTTTTTTTGTGTGTCATTTTTGGAAAAAAAATGCTAATAATTAACGTTTGAGAACAATTTATCGAGATATCAACAATCCATAATAAAATCTAAATTTAATGTGGAACACTTCGTAAATTTTAGGTTGCAAATTCATGCAGAATACAAAGAATTTCTTCCACGGCTATAAATATTTAATGCAATTGAGAACAATGTATTAAAGTGAAAAATATTTCTTAAAGTGAGTGGTTAAAAATTCGCAGTATAAAAACAAACTAAATGTGTGCAGAACATGAAATACAACTGTAGATAATTTCGGTAAAAAAATGCAAGCACAAATCCCAGTTACTAAATATGCATAAGATCGTGACACTTGGATGTCAAAGTAATATTATTAACGAGTAAATTACATTAAAATTGTACTTTTTTTTAAATAATAAATACAATACTTTTTTTTTCAATTGCCTCTGCATAAAGTACCTATAATATGTTGATCTACTTTAAATAATATTTTAAGATATATTCGTTTAAGTGTGTGTGTGGAATGGAGCTCCATGAAAACACCTTGTAGTTCTAAGGGTTCCATGAGTAGGAAAAGTGTGAAGATTACTGCTTTATATATACAAAGCAAAAGGGGGAAGTATCACATATTAGATGAGGTGACAAGTCGTTTGGCGTGTATGTTAAAATAAAATTGAAAATTGGGTTTTTTGTATAGACTTTGTATAGATGATTTTTTTTTTTTTTTTTT
>BMAV01019814.1:64749-83375 GCA_019973955.1 Trichonephila inaurata madagascariensis
CCCCAAGTTGGATTTTACAAAGGGTAGGTACTTGGCGACAGTCAGACTGTAGGCCCTCTAGAGCCCTGGGCCCCCCGCAATGCGGGGGTGTATGTTACGCCGCTGACAATAATCGTTTATGTTTTGCACATAATCTTAAATGCATAGCAGAAATGTGCACTATGACCAAAGTTGATATTTATTGATCTTAAAAAGTGAACCATTTACATACTTGGTGCACAGGCATTTGTATAAGAGTTAGGAATTTTTTTAAGGGTGCTTTTCTTTCTCTTAAAAGAGTGTGTATCCTTTAATTCAGGAGTGCGTGGACTTTGCCAGACTAGGATCTATTCTAATGTTTTTAAGGTTCTGCGATCGACCTAGTGGGATAAGTAAAGCCATTCTGTATTAAAATTTTATGTTTTTTTTTCTTAACACTTGTTTTCGACATTGTACCACTCTTTTAAAAATATGACTATTTTTACAACAAAAACACAAGTAACAATAAATTGTCAAGTTTAATGCTTGAACAACTATGGGGGAATGCTAGAGCATGGACGTATTCAATGCAGCAAGCAGAGAATGTATGTGAACTGATTAATTTGAAACCGATGTATATACTTAATTTGTTTGCTGCCAACTCCCGAGTCTTCGTCGGACAGGGCATCAACATGAGAACACAATCCCATGGAAGTGCGAGGTGTAGGATGATGTCTCAATACCCAGTCCCTTGCTAGTGCGAGAAGAGCTGATCATCAACATTTATTCTGCCCTACAATGGAATGAACGTGCGTCATTGTGCGCTTCCAATGAAGGTATATGTGTCGTCTACACTTTTATCGAACACTTGCTTAAGTAAACACACAGTCACATCGATTGTGGAAAGCTGGTTCTCCAGTATAGCTGGCATCAGTGTTCCATAAATATGTTTCTTTTAGTTTGCGTCTATAATAATTTCTCTTAGTCTTAAAGGCGCCCCAAAATGTCTTGGCAGTCCATCGGTCGACCACGATCGACTTAGTGCCCATACCTGTTTTAATTATATGTAATAAAATGTCTTCACTTGAATCACTCCTTTCTGGAAAATTTTTCATCCAAAATATAGATTGTGCTGATGCTAACTTATTCAAATTCCTACTTCTGGACTGTTTTCAAGTTTTTGTTTAACATATAAGAATTTCAAAGGAGTAACTTTTCAAGTAAAGAACTGAAATTCCTATTTGCCATTCAAACTCATGCAGCACACTCTTCCACATCTTTGCAACTGCTAATTGTGTACAGTTTTTATTTTTTTTTTTGTATGGGAATTATTGTAGGAAAAGGATCAATTGTATGTATAAATAATTGGGTAGGGGAAGGAGCAATTTCTTCCTTTTCAAATAGAAGGCTATCTCATAAATTTTCTTTCAATTTAATACGTTAGGGATAAAAAATACTTTCCCTTTGTATATGTGTTTTGCAGATAATTTTTTTTTAGTTTTAATTTGGGAAAATGAATACATTATTTTTCTCATTAGAACATTTCAAGATTTTTTATTTTGTTTTGATAATTTATGAATATACTCTTAAGAAATATCTCTTATTGAAATATTTATTGCCTTTTTCAGGATGAAAATTCAGATGAACATATTGTTGTAGATGATGATGACGATGAGGAGAGTTTTGAGGAATTTGAAATTGGCAATGAAACAAGGATTCGAGCTATCAGCCTTGTGCCTGGAGGTTACAGATGTTAGTAAACTGTAATGTATGCATTAAATGAGACAAAAAAAAGTCAATGATTACTATATTTTGTGTACTTTGGGGTCTGTAAATTAAACTTTGAGGCAATGTTTTAGAAAAACTGCTTCCCTTTTAAAGTGTTTTGTAAAAAAAAAAGAAAAAGAAGAATTTTATTTTAGTCAGTGGTTAATTACATATCTGCATTTTTGTTATTTAATTTTATTAAAGTTCTACTGATTGAATTTTCTTTAAGAAAACTTTTTTCTTTTATTACTTTAAAATATCACTATTGTATTTATCCCTTTTCAAATTTTTATCAAAAACTGAGAAATAAATAATTTATCAAAGCAGTAACTTAACTGTCTGATCTTCCTGCTTATTGTTTTCAGTTTATTGCAGAACTTTTGTAAGGGTAAAATGCATTACTGCTTTTTAAGATTTTTTTTTTCTAACAGCAAAATTATTTAAAAATTTTTATTCTTTATTTGGCTCTGTTTTATATGTCTGCATACTTACAATAGATAAAATTTACCAACTAGTATGTTCCTAATTACATAAATATAGTTTAATAATAGGTGAGGAATATATTTTTTGTTCATTTTTGGTATATTTCCATTGGAGAGGAAACCATAATAATTAAGTTAACAATACATTTAAGTAGCATCAAAATTAAATAGATTATCACATATGTATATTTGATAAAATTTCACCCCATGAATACATATAAATTTATTCAATAAATTAATTTTATTAAATTAAAATTTATATTCAAATATATGTAACTGAAAATAAGACAATTTTTATATTTGTGGAAATTATTCTTATATTGATTTTGTTATTCTTAATAGCATTAGAAGGACCAACTGCAAAGCGTAAGCATACAGATGAAGATGACGATCTTGAGATAGATGTTGATGATACAATGGCTTATGGTCAGCCTCAGTATCCTTTCAAACAGTTTTTTGAATAATTTATTTTTACAATGGCATCACTAGGATTAGTGTCATTTGTTCCTTGTTTTTTTTTTTTCCCAAGTCATACTTATTAATTTTTCAACCTTCTGTAGTTTCAGTATTGTATAATGATAGCAATGAAAAATTATGGACACTTGCAAAAATTGAGAGATTTTCAGAACAAACTATGAATATTTAAAAAAATTGAAGCTTTTTTGTTAAATTAAATTCATTTTGTTAATTTCAGTTTTGGCATTCTTCAGTTCAGAATTCAATATTATCCTTGAAAAACTTATAAAGCAGAAGGATCTTTGTAGGCAGACACTTTAGCTGCCCACACCATCCGTTCGATCCATTGAGATGTTATAATTAGTTGTTAACATGTATAAATTTGGTTATGTGTGTGTACACAGTTTAATATTTATCAAAATATTTGATATTTACTCTAAAATTGAATGTAATTATGGGATCACTCAAGTAAAAGTCATTTGGATTCCATTACATCACTTTTTACGCTATGAAAAAAAAAAGTGAATTTTTCTGTTAAGCCTCTCTTTTAGAATATTACAGTATTAGTAGATATTTAATTAATGCTACATTAAAAATGATGCTGAACTGCTTTAATGATTTGCAAAATATCCTTTACTTAGTACTGATATACTGAGCTTGATGTTATTCCAAACAAAACTTCTGATGAGACTGAGGATGAAGTTCGTGATCAACTCCGAAAATCCGTGCTTATGTAAGTTGAAAATTAGAGATAACATGTGTATACTTTCTGATTAAAATGTATTGTATATATTGTAAGAATTTGGCATTAGTCTTTCTTTTATTACAAATATTCTATTCTTCCATTTTCATCAATTGAAATCACATTAAATAGTTATAGTAAAGTGAAAATTAATTAATTTCATTTTTAAAATTAAGGGATGTTAAATTCCACAATTTTAAGCATTTTGTTGAATTTTTCTGTTGTATAATAGTTTATACATGCTGTTTTAATTTCTAGTTATTTTGAACTTTTTTGCCTAGTAAAAATATAGATTCATTATTAAATGTGCGTTATTTAATGTGCTTATTGATTTTAAGGATTTGGGTCTTTTTAATCAATATATTTGTAATTAAAGCATTTTCAAATTTTTATTCATTTCTGCTCATTATGCAATGGTATTTAAATTAGAATTTTGTACTCAATCAGTATTTGTCTCATTTAAAGCTACCCCCCCCCCTCCAAAGTAATATTTGTAGATGAAAGATCTTATATTTTTCATAAAAATTTTGTTTTAAATCTCAAAAAACTATTTCTAAAACTTATGTGTGTGTTATTGTTATGAGTTAAAAGTTTTTTTTATTGGTAAAATTCTTCGTGTATTTTTCAGAGATTTAATTTCTAAGAATTTAATCTTTGACACTTTGTTGGGAGAAATTATTTACATTTATTATTTGACTTTAAATTTTTTTATTTTAAGTTAGAATATAAGGTTTCATGAGTGAAATAGGATTCATTCCTCTAATTTGTTTGCTTTTTCATATAAATAAGTTTTCGATTTATAATGTTTTATTTTTTCAAATTGTAATAATTTGGAAATAAAAGAAACTAATACCCTTGTGCATATTTTTATTAATATTTTCCCTCAAAAATATAGAAGAAAAATAGAATTTTACTTCTCCATTCAAGGGAAAGCATACTAATTATTGGAATATTAAATAGTTTTTGACAAACTGTTTAATTTGCTTGGTGTGGAGCATTATTGTTATTATATACATTGAGTAAATCTGCTGTAATGTGTAAAGTTTGCATATTTCTGATTTATTGCATGTTTTTATTTTTCAGAGATCCAAATATTCAGCCTCATGTTCTGGAATCTCGAAAATGGTCTGAGATTGAAAGTAACTACTTTTTTATTTTTATGCATGAAAATTAGAATTTTATGCTATTTTTATGCATGAATGTAATTTACATTAAAACTGTTTTAATTAAAAATTTAAATAATGAACTAATTTATCATGGAACAGTTAAAAATATAAAACATTCTATCATAAATTGAATTCATTTTTCAAATATAATTAAATATATGCATGAAAAATGTGCTGATTATACAGTAGTAGTTAAGACATATTATCAATATACTTCATATTATTGATATGATCAAAATAAACCTTGTTTGCTTACCCTCAAAATTAAGAACTTAACTGACATTTCTGTTTTTAATTGTTGTGTTACAATAGTTAGGATGTTTTTAAAAGCAGAAAGAAAAAAAACCAGCACCAAAGAAAAAATTTATAAAATTGATTCAAGAATTATAAATAAATATCTTTGGTTCACTGTGAAAATGAAAAATGTTCTTTATTATATTATTTTCGGTTCAAAATAGTAATTCATTTCATGTTCTGTAGTATTCTTTTACACATTTTTTTCATCAATATTGTATTAATTTAAAAAGTTTAATACAATATTGATGAAAAAAATGTTATCCCATAATACATTTTAAAATGTATTATGGGATAACTTGGATTTACTTATTTATTCTTTCTAAATCACTGTAGCTTTAGATTTGTATTAATTATTCTAAATGCACTCCAATGTATATTAAAGACTATTTTTTACTTGCAGATTTCATGAGTGGCAATTACATTTAATATAAGTGTACTATGCTTTCACGAATGATAATTTTAAGTTTCTTTTTTAATGTACTATATTAAATTTAAAAAAATTATAGTAGTGAAAGAAAAAAATAAATAAAAGAAATGAGTCAATTTTTCTCTTTACAGATTCAGAGGAAGAAGATTCTAAAGGATCTAGGTAATTTTTAATCAGATATTTAGAAATGAAATATAGATATATGTATTAAGATTGAAACACAGGAGAGTATATTTTAAATATTTATACTATACCAAGTTTTTTAGTAATTAAAATCATTATCATCATAATTTATCATCCATTTAGTTAAAATGGATGATAAAATTTAAAAAGCTTTGTATTACTTTTATTCATCTTAAATTTGGAAGTTTTAATATTTTGAATCCTTTATTAAAATATTGTATTAAATCTACAGCCAATTTAATACAGTTATAGAAAGACCAAATAGAATGAAATGCATACTGTAAAATGTCCACACATCTAATATATTTAAATTATTAAATTTTAGGTATTTTTTTTAAACCACTTCAATATTTGTTCAAGACAATTGGTTCTAATAATGATATTTTACAATATTTGTCAGTTATGGAAATCATGAAGCCGGTTATAGAAAATAACCCCCAAATTCTAGCTTAGACCTATAGTTAATATGAATAAGTGTTGCTGTATGTAAATATTGTGGCATGTACTGGTTGTTGATACTATAAATAGATTTTGCTCTATTTGAATATCATCAGTCTGTTGATTGTGTTTAATTTAAATTTAATATTATTTTCTTACCATTATACTGTTAACTTATTGATTATAAAGACTGTGAAACCAAGCACAACAACATGTAAAATACATATATGATTTGCTAACGTCTGTATATATGAGTTGCAACATGTCTGACATGTATGATTTATTAATATAAATAGGTAAAGCTAATGAAACTTTATTATAATTTAAGTTTTTACAATTGTGTTTGAAGTGAATTTTTCTTATTCAATTATATCACTGGTTTTGTGTTGGTGGAACTTGAAATGCAGTTGTTAACTCATGGTCACAAAAACCAACTAGTACCAGTGTTATCTATGAAATATTTCTAAATAGCTGAAACACATCAGCATTGCACAGAAGTTGAATATCTTTTTAGAAACATTGTTCTATATGTTTAAGGTATAAATCTCTGAAGATAGCATTTACATCAAATCTATTATCTGTATTACCAAAATGTATGGATCCAACTTAGATTTTCTTTGTAGGAAATTTTGCTTTTTATTTTTAAAGCATATTTTTTCAGTTATTCTTAAAATGAGAAGTTAAATTTTTTAAAGAAATTTAAAATACGATAATGTACAAATCAGGTTAGATCAAAACTTGAATAATTTTCCAAGATGCAAAAGTTCTTGAATTTAAACAAAGGAAAATTAAAATTGTCCAATTGGCTTAAACTGATCAATTTACTTGCTTCTTAAATAGTTGATTAATTTAATTGTTGCAGTTTTTATTTCTTAACTAGATTTAATTGAAGAATATATTTCAGTTATTAAAAATATTTTTGAACTTTGATGAAAAGGCTTCGTGTGTGTGTGATCTCTGTTCAGCTCCTCTACTTTTTTAATATTATGAAGATATTTTGAATACTTACTTACACTATCAGCCAGTTTCATCAAATCAAAAGATTTTGAAAAATGTAGTCTGTAGTGAAAAACCATTCATGTGCATGTTCAAATACAATAATTTTTTTTACACATCCTTGAAAATGATAAATTTTTTTATATATAGTCTGTACTATTTCTGCACATGCTTGGAAGCAATAGTCTTGTTTGTAATTCTTTTCTTTTTTTGTTGTGAAAATTTATTTTAAAAAAAATTGGGATTCTACCTTTTTACAGGAAGAGAGTACAGTGGAGTATTTCCACAACTAGGGAATCATCCAATTAAATAAAGATGTTTTAATGGGCGCAGCATGTATCTACTGTATTTGTTCGAATCTAAACCACCATCGATTCTAAGTCGCACCCCAAATTTACAAAATGTTTTTGTGAAAAATTGTTGTCAATGATTCTAAGCTTCACCCCCAATTCTCTACATGTTTTTGAGAAAAATAAAAGATTGTATAAAAGGTTCATCAATATCCAATACTTCAGAAATTTTTTAAAAAATGTAATAAGTTAAAAATTAATTTATTTTACCAGTATTAACAACTTTCAAATTACATACATGAACCTATTATTACTCTAACCGTCAGTATCATGTTTCAAACATGATCTTTACTCCCATTATAACGGTTACTTCAAAATTGGTGCCTGTCACCCTTACGGTATCATCTACCATGCCATTCAGTGCATTTGTTATGCAACGTTTTTTTTTTTTTAAACATGTATTATAGAAGAATGCAAAAGAATATTATTAAAGGCTGTTGAACACTTAAAAAGCAAAAATTATATGATTTTGCTGACACCATCGATGCATACTTGTTTCATCCGTGTCAAGTTTTTAGTGGCCGCTGCTTGGTTTTCATTTTTATTTTGCACATAAAATTGCCTCCCTTTTCATAATTGTGTCATAGTTAACTCGATGCTATGACCAATAGCTTTAATGTTTAGGTGATTAAAAGCAAGCATATACAAAAAATTTTTCCTAAATATGAGCAGACAATGATGTTTAGGATAAATTGAATATTGGAAATAAATTGCGGAATGGAATAAGTGACCAGAATGGATGGTCATATTTTTCCTTTTGGAAATTCAATTTCCCCAATTGAACAAATGTTTTGCCTTTGATTCTATGCCTCGCCTGATTTTCAGTAGCATTAACACTGGGAAAATAGTGCTGCTCAGATTCAAGTAAATATGGTATTTAAAAACACACAAACAATGGAAATGTAATGTGAAAGGTTGCGACAAATGAATAGGAATTCAAAATGATACATGATTAGTAACTATACCAAGATTTCTTTAAAGCTGCTCCAAAGAACTTATACATAGAAGAAGAGATCTGTCAGATATAGCCAACAAAACTGTGATAGACATTAAAGAAAAAATAACATGTTTTTTTTTTAAATAAAATTTTTAATTCTAAATTTTCTTTAATGGGCTAATACAGAGGAGGATGCTTTGAAATTTGTTTCTGATCATGGGGAGAAATGATGACAGCATTTGGTAGCATCTTTTGATTTGGCAAAATTGGTTGACAATATTAAATTAACCAATTTTGTTTTTAAAAAAATACACAATATTGTTAATTTTTAGTAATATTAAAATAATTTGGTTTTTAATGTATCCAAAAAGTAAGCCAAATTAAGAATAAATTAGCTCAAAGAGAGCTTAAAGAAAAAAGAAACTAAAAATTTGCCTTAAAATTATGACTAGTAATTTATCTATACTTGGATTCATTTTTTGATTCTTGAATGCACAAAAATTGAATTGATACATGAGTTGATAGATTGAAAAATGCTTAATATTTTATAGGAATTTTTCATAGATATAATATGAATTTGAAGAAAGATTTTTTTTTCAAAAATTAAGTTTACTTTTTTATGAAAGCTAACATAAACTAATATGCTCACACACACACACACTCTAACTTTTTACTTTATATATAGTTACAATAAACCTAAAATGTATCCCATTTGTTTTTTACAACGTCAATCTGTGAATGCTATATAATAGATGAAAGTTTTTTTTTTCATTCCATATTTTTGTGTAAATGTTAACTTAAAATTGAAAAAAAAAAATAATTAGAGCATTAATTTTTTTCTGTCATTTTTTAAAGTACATATATGTTTAATTAATAGCGTCTTATTTTTTTAAACAATTCTTTATTTGAAATTTTTACTACCCTTTTAACTTTATTGCTTTTTTTTAGTAGAATTCCGGATGATTCTGCATCAGTAGAAAAGGGTAATATAAGAATTTTCTTTATATATATTTCTTTTATTTTACACATCATTATTTTATTATGTAATAGCAATGTTGGTGATTGCTTATTTCTGCCATTTACTGCCTTGAAAACTTTAAAAAAAATGTATTTAATAATTTTTTATTTAACATTGTTTAAAATGAATAAATACAAATGGTTCCTTTTTCAATTTGTAAAGCAATTTTTTAAGTTATAAAAATGGATTATTTCTAGAAATATTTTGATTTTTCCCCCAAATAGATTTTTTTTAATATTATTTATAAGATTTTCTAAATGTAATTTGCTGTTGCAAAATAAATAAATATTTGCACTGCATTTCATTTAACAAGAATTTAAGCATAATATGTATATTTTACAAGATGAAATGATAATTTTAGAAGTTTTAAGTTAAAATCTTAAGGAAACATATATGTTTTTTTTAAAAAAATTATTAATTTTAAAAACATATTTAGCACTATAATTTTCACTTGTGTAAAAAAAATAATAATAATAAAACAATGAAATGATAACTAGCAAGTTTGTTACTTTAAGGGGTGGAAATGGAGTTTCACCTTTTTTAAACTTAAGAATTCACCTAATTTATGCTTTGAAACTACATGCTGTTACGAATTTTGTGTAATTAATGCTTAAAATAGTGTAAATAATTTGTATCTGAATGTTTAATACATGAATATTACTTTCTGTTGTATTTATTTTATGATAAAAATTCTAATATTTGCTATCAATGCTGCCCCTTACATTAGAATGGAATTTCAATCGAAACCTGGTGAAATATTGGTGATACAGCCAAGTTGGCATAATTTTTGGTGACCAAATTTGGCGACTTAACTATTTTATGGATGCTTCTAGAAATTACTCAAGAAACATACTGACATTACAATCTATGATTAAGCAGATCTTTTGAGAAAGAGCTAGAAGCCAGCCCTGCAACTATAAATAGCAGTTGCTTGCTGAAACTGAATCAGTATTGTTTTGGCTGTTGAAGAATTCACTAGCAAGTATTTGCTTGTGAATACATACTTGTACTTTTAGATACTGATAATTGTGTCTGAGCGCTGTAGAAAGTGTGAAAATTGTCTGAGACTTATGCAAATTTTATTGTTGTAGCCTGCATTTTAAGGATTATTTTTGGACAAAAAATTCTCATCGCTCTTAACAAACTGTTTTACTTTTTAAACTGATAGCATTAAATCCACTAACCCTGATTTATGTAACCATACTTAAACTTCATACTCCACCATGCTCTTCCTTAAAACCTTATTTCACAAGCACCTTTTGTAATTTCTTTTGAAAGTTTGGTATAAATAAATATTTATTTGAATTGATATTAGACTCAAATGAGACCCATGGACAACGGATCTCATAATGTTGAGCTTTAATCAAGTGACAATATATTTCATTGAGTTATCCCCTTCTGTATTGGATTTGAGATTCTTGTAGTTGAAGCTGAACTCTGACATTATATGCACTTAAATACTTATAACATTTTTAAGTGTTAGTTATCTGCTGAATTTCTATCCATGTTTCAATAAAAATTATCATTTTTATTAAGCTTCATTGTGCTTTAGTAAAAAAAATTTCAAAATTTTCATTAATATTCATTGACAGACGTACAAATAAACTAGGTGTAGGTATTTGTTTGCTTCTGAAAATGATACCCTTTTTTGTGATGAGTGCTTATGCTTTTTTAAATTTGAATGATTCCTGTAATATATTGTTGTATAAATATATTCCTGTTTTTATTTTTATTCAATATCTAAAAAAAAGGAGTTTTAAATAAATTTTTTAAAAAGGTTGGCAAATTGAATGGACAAATTAAGAAAGTTTTATGAACAATTTTTTCTTTGAAAGCTGGTTATGATCTTCAAAATGTGTAGCATATAATTTAATCAGCATTTTAAAAAATTCCATTTAAAAAAAATATATCTTATATAATTAGAAATGAAGCTACTTTTTAACAAAATGCACATAGCATTTTAATGATTAATTTTGTTTCTCATTTCAGATGATACAAAGACCAAAGAAAAAAAGTTAGTATTTCTGCTTTATCAAACATTTAGAATTGATATGTGTATGAATGAAAAATTACATACAAATATGTTCATAGTATATATATGTGTGTGTGTGTTTTAAATCAGTTATTGAATTTGCTTAAAAATTTTCAGTCTTAGAAATTTGATGTGTCTGAATATTCTAATAAACAATAGTAAAACATCTAATAGAAGGATAATAAAAGCATTATAATTCTTTATCTTTGTGAATGCTTGTAAAATAAATTATTAAAAACAGTAATGTTATTTTTTAAAAAAATAAATGATTTTTTTATACTTATTTTACTTCTTCTGTAGCTAATATAAAAAATTCCAGTTTCTTAAGTTTAAAAGAAAGCAACAATCACCTTTTTAAAAATATTCATACTTGTAATCCATGATGTTACTGTGTAGAAATAATATTACTTCATATCATCATAATTTGCTTACATAGGGCTTTGTTTCAATTAAATATGTTATCATTGACTCATTATTACCAATTGTTTGTATCTTTTGAAGGAATTTAGATTGTGATACATTGCATTAAAAAATTACTTTTTTTGAATATTTAGTTGTATTATTGTAATTATTTTGAAAGTATTTTATTGGCAATATATTGGAAAATGAATGTTTTTATTAAATTTATAATTAAAGTGTTATTCTACTCATTTTCCCATCAATCTCCAGATTTATTTCTTTGAAAAATTTAGCATTCATTTTAAATTACATTTAGTAAAACAAGTAATAGCAGACTATGAATAATGAAAGAGATTGATATTGCTCGTATGAAGCACTCTTTATTTGTGATATTTGTGTTTTGTTTATAAAAATCATTATTCATGTAAAGACACTTTCAGGAAATCACTCGATACCTGAGTATTCAATTCAATGTGTACCTGATGTTTCATGTATTATGTATATATTTGGTGCCTATTTCAATATTTCTCTGAATTAAAACTGCAGGAAAAGATCATGTAAACTAAAAATGAATAGCTCTTATTATTGTTATATATTTCTTTGTTTCACAACTTAATTAGTTTGAATATATACCAAAAGCTGCATAATGGATTATTGCTGATGGATATAGTAATTTTGAGTTTTGGTGAGGCATTCAAGAACAATATTTGATTTCAAAACCTGTTGGTTAAGAGTAAATATAAATTAATGTTATTCTCAAAATTACATTAATGTACTCTCAAGAGTAAATATAAGTTATCATAGTCTCATCCAGTATTTAAATATGCATATAAAAATATCAGAGTCCTTGGATGAAAAATGACTACAATCAGAGAGATTTTTAGGTTGATTTTTGTCATTTTGAAATATGTTTAGTGAAAGATGATTAAAAGTTACAGAAATACAAGAAAAAAAAATATCACATAGAGTTCAATTAGAATATAATTTTCCATATTTATTAAAAGAATATTTTTTTCAAGTTTTATCTATAATTTGCTTCCAATTTCTTTAAGTAAAAAATTTATATACAAGTTTTTTTATAAAATTTTTATTCTTTTTAGGTTTTATTTTTTTTCAAAGTCAAATGAATTAATCTAAATGATGATTAAAACTAATATAAGTAAAGCTAATTTAAATTTATTATTATTTTTTTTTACAGCAATACCTTACCTGATCATATTATTTCATCCTTGAAAGAAAAAATAAAAGATTTGGGAGATCAAAATAAAGATGTCAAATGTCTCATATGTATGGTATGTTATTAATATATGCATTTATACAACAAAATTTTTAGCACTTTTTCGAATGAAATGCAATATGAAGATAATTTTTTCTCGATGGTAAATATATTTTTATTGAACTAATATTGCACTATTTAAATAGGATTCTTACACAAAACCAGTTGTCTCTACAACCTGTTGGCATGTTCATTGCGAAGAATGTTGGCTAATGACAATGGTGAGTTATATATAAATAATATAAAATTGAAATGGTTCTAAACTGACTACAAGCTTTCAAAATACAAATGAGAAAAATTAAGCTGATAAAATAAACTGCTTATTTATATTCTGATCCTATGATGTGGCCGCGGTAGCCGAGTGGTATGGGTATCAGATCGTGGCTTGTCTTGCCCCGAGTTCGAGCCCCGTACCACTAAAGACCTGCCGTGTAGGACAGCGATGCACGTTAAATCTGTCAAGAGCTGAAACATCTTCCCGTTGGTGTGGTAGGTAGGAGAGGGGGATGCGAGCTCAGGTGTCATCCACATCACTTGACCATGGTTCAAAATTACGTGGTCCGTCGCCAAAAGCCCTCATGTAGCTGAACAGTGCAATGTTAATATTCAATCAATCAATCTGATCCTATGATTTGCCTTTTTAGGGATATGCAGTGAGTAAAGTTAAAACTCTCAGACAAATTATTAAAAAACAAGCATTCAAATTCTTTTATCAAATTGACATATTAGTATATAAATATTTAAAAATACACTCCTGCATTAATTTTTCTTAGGCCGTGACAAATACTAATCTGATCATTTCATTACATTTTTTTGTTTAAAAGTAAATTTTAATATAAAAGTTTTAAATTTAAAACTTGAGAGAATATCTAGTTTCAAATTGTATTCTAATTAACATTGAGTACTGGAGAATTCTTCACAGACATCTATAACGTAATAAAGAGATATTAAAGTCTGACAGGGCTCAGTGCTTCAAAAGCTATCCCTTACGATTAGTTGAATAAATGACTTAATAAATGAATTGGCTTGGCATAAACTGAGAGGTTTGAGATGAATTGCTTAATTATACCCAATTGCTGAATAGTACTTGATTTTCAGCTATTTTATAAAAAGAAGAGGTTTCCATGGGGGAAAAGAAACAGAACATCTTTTCTTAGAAATTATTTTTTGTATCTTATTCCGACATAATTATGTTACATTGAAATTTATTAATTTTAAGTGCTGTTGATTGATGCTTTCATACATAGCATACAGTTAACATTATTTTTTAATGTTTATAATTTACATTTGATATACTTAATATAAAATCATTAGTTTCGTGAAGTTAGTATCAAATCCTAATATTCAAGAACATTTATTTTATACTCCTTTATAAAACATTGTTATTTATATTTCAGGGTGTGAAAAAACTTTGTCCTCAATGTAATATGATTGTGTTCCCCACAGATTTGAGAAGAATTTATTTGTAAATATTTTTTAACTTTGTTATGTACATAATGTATAAATATTGTATTTAAATAATAACCACTATTCAAATTTTTTAAACCTCAATGTATTTTATTTTCTTGGTTTGTGTAGCAAACATCTATATGAGACACAGAAATAACATTTATTCCAAAATTCTAATTATTATTCAATAACTCAATTTATTCTAAACCCATACTCTCAACTTTCAAAATACACAGCATGAATTTTGTTTTATCTTATTTAATATGAAAAATCCAATTATACTGCTCAGCTTAGTGGTGGAAATTAATTTTTCATTCAATAACAACTACATTGATGCTTTTTGATTTAACTAACAATTTTTGTGTATAATTTTGCATAAAAATTTTTACTATGTTCTACAAAATTGAATTACTTTTTATACTTTATCCATTTCCAAAAAAAAAATTTGAATACTAAATTCAACCCCACAGAAATTCTATATTTCTATTGAAATACAAAAACTTCCCTCAGTTCTTTTCTGTTCCAATAATGCAGTACCATCCCCCCCCCCCCCCCCTTTATATATATATAAAAAATACCTATTACATATTCACAATCACATATACCATTTGTGAGAAAAGAATGCATAAGTTGATTCCTAAAATGTTTTGATATTTTAGAAACTGAATTCTATTAATTTCCAATGCTATGTGCTTTGTTCTTTCAATAGTACAATAAGCCTCACCTGTCACACTTATTTACGAAAGAATGAAGTCTTTCTGATCCCTTAATTTAAAAAAATATTTATAATGCTTAATTTCAAAAATGTAAAAATTCAGTTATTTTAATTCAATAGAAATAGAAATTTCAGAAAAACTCTTTTTTGGCAGTCTCCTTTCCATGAGATTTTTCTGCATTCCATTATTGTAAAACTTATTTTAAAGCTCTTAATATAAGAGAAATTAAAGAAAATTTTTCGACATTTTGTTAAGCAAAGAAATATACACTTATAGTTTAATGTCATACAAAGTGGAGCTGTTCCAAGATGCATTAAATTATTTTTTTTTAAATCACTTATTCATTGTGAATGTACAGAAGATAGAAATTTTCAAATAAATAAAAGCTACAAAAATTAAATGATTTGCTCAAGTGCCACATGGATTATACATCTAAATATTGAGATTATTTTCAAACACTCACCAATTTACATTTGCTACAATAAATACAACTCTAAATAAAATTTGTTTCTGGAAAAAGGAAACAAAATCAATTGGAAAATCAGTCATATAAACAAAATTTCACGAACAAATCATTGATGATTTTATTACAAAATAGATATGTATGGTGATTGAAATATATAAATTTTACATAAATGGAGGTTTAATATATGTAGCAAACACATTATATATTTGTAACTATTCAAGAAAGAAAGGTTACTTTACATTTCTTGTTATTTAATAAAGCTGATCAATTAGTATTTTCTATGATGGAAAGACAAAAGCAAAAAATGTTGAAAAAGAATAAAATATTGTATGGAAATGTTATTTTTATTACAGAGCATATTCTAATAAAGCCACAAGAAAGAGTAATAATTAGCTGTAACACACATACCAAGTTTATTTAAAAAATTACATTTCTACAGCAATTATAGGCTATTGAACAGTCCTCAAAACTTTTGAAGGAAAAAAGATAGTATGAATTCCATTGAAAATATTTGTTTTCTTGTAGTACAAAAATAACTTAATTCCTATTTTTCTCAGGTCACATATTAACCAAATTGTATTTAGGCAAAGTATATATGATTTTGGGGCTTACAGTCTTTAAATTCTCCCTTTTTAAATAACTCAAAAGAATTTTTTACGTTAAAATAATGCAAGACTTTTTAATTTTTTTCCCCACATCATTCACCTATGCATTAAAATCAAATATTTCAATATATCCTTAATTTATGTATAAATGTTTACATCTCCAAAAAGCAACGAAAGCTATTTAGATATAATACATAAAAAGAAACTTGTTAATGTATCTCAATACAATTGTTTTATAATTAATAAGCATTCAACTATTCCAAAGTATAGTTTCCTTTTAACAAAATTTATAACATATATGTATTACTGCTATTGATATTGCCTTAAAAATTTAATATAATCATGGAAAGTAGAATTTCTTAAAAATAAAGCTTTCATATAGAATAAAAAGAGTACTTTAACTTTTTTTTTTTAGATCAATAAAGTAATAATTGTTTTCTTGTTATATGTAATAGATACTGGGTAATAAAAATATCAAATGAATGAACTTATTTTATTACACTAAACTACGTTTACATAAACTGCTTTATGGCAAAACAAAATGCAGTACATATACAACAATTTTATTCAAACACTTTAGCTTCAACTTCTCCGTTTTCTGTGCAGTCTTTTACTTCTATTAGGTAGTATTCTTTTCCATCATGACCCAAATTTTGAATATCTTCCATTGAGCAAGCTGATCCTATGACAGTAACATTACCTTGACCATCAGGTTCACCAATCATTAGAGTTTCCCCTTCCATAGCATTCAGTATCATATTTTCACTATCATATTCTCTAATTGAAATTTCTGGAGCCATTATATTAGAGCCTTCATCCTCTTCATCTTCCATGCCATCTTCATCATCTTGCAAGAGGTACATAGTTGTATCATTTCTTCCTTCAAGATTAATACGCGTAGCTTCTTTTAAACTTTCATTATGAGTACGCAAATGTCGCCTATAGCTTCCAACTTGGAGGAATTTTTTACCACAAATATCACAACTATGAGGAGTATATCCAGTATGGGTAATTAGATGGTTTTCAAAATTACCCAAACGTCGGAAACGGCGACCACATACATCACAACTATGTGGATCTTCCTCAGTATGTGTTGCTAGGTGTTGTTTCAAACTGCTTTCTCTAACAAAGCCTTTATGACAGATTGTGCACATGTAAGGCCTATCAGTATTGTGGACTAAGGCATGCTTTTCTAAATTTCCAGCTTTGTAAAAAGTTTTATCACAAGAATCGCATTGATAAACGTTCTTTTGAGTATGCTTCAATAAATGTTTCTGAAGAGTTGTTTCTTCAACGTATGTTTTACCGCAATATTCGCAAGCATGATTTCTTTCCGATTCATGAGTTTGTAAATGACGACGAAGATTACTCATCTGGTTACACCCTCTACCACAGATTTCACAACGATAAGGACTTTGTTTAGTATGGGCAATCACATGGAGCTTTAAATGATGAGATCTATTAAAAGTTCTTTCACAGATATAGCAACTGTAAGGTCTTTTGTCAGGTGGTTTGTGAATGATCAAATGCTGCCTAAGCTGATTGCCCTTTTTAAACCTCTTCCCACAGATTTCACACCCATGAGGCCTTTCTTGTTGCATCTCGTATGTCATATTACTAACATCCATTTTTGAATTTATTATTTCACTAACAAAGTCACAAATTGAACTTAATATATGAAATTGGTTTAAAGAAATGATTCACAAAACATCAACCTAGAAGGAAGGAAAAAAAGACAAAATTTAATATATTTTACATATTTGCATTAATTACATTAAGATAATTAATTAAAGTATGAAATTAGGCATTTTTGAGTAAACAGTAATATTATATTGTATGCTTTGTTACAAATGTTTTATCGGTTATTTTTATTTTGTCAACAAAAAATTAAGCCTCCAAACATCAAACTCCATCATCACAGTTTATGAGAATACTGCAAATGTTTTGGAGAGAAAGCAAGTAAATTTAGCACTCTAGATTACACAGTAACAAAAAATAATAATAGTAAAATGTTCAAAAATAATTGTAAGCAAATGAGAATAAAAGTTTGACACATTATTAATATAAATTTGCTTTAAATTTCCAACATTGAAATTCTTTTGTATCTCTAAACAAACACAATGTATTATTTTACATTAGCCTAACACTGAGTGACAAGGCAATGGTCAAAATGACCACTTAGGAATCTTAACAAGAAATATTAAAAAGATCTCCCTGCATATATTGAAATAACAGCAAGTTGATGATTCACATTTTGAAATGGATGTTTCGGAGAGTGATCACAGAACTAAATTAGAGGTAGAAATAAGATGTGTGCATGCAATGATTGACTTCCAAAATAATTTTTGCCAAGTGGAATCGTCTAGCTACAAAAGCCATCCACCATAAATGTGTAAATAAGGTTTCAAAATATTCTAACCCATTTACCTGGTGTCAAGAAACTTGACTGATACTTGAAAATGCCAC
>BMAV01019814.1:84581-102710 GCA_019973955.1 Trichonephila inaurata madagascariensis
TCAATATCTGATAATTCTTTGGATGAAGTTGCCTTAATTTCAAACTCAGGTTTTTTCACGTTTTTTTCTTTTTTGGCAATTTTAATAGCATATTTTTGATTTCCTTTTATGGAGTGTCAATCAAGATTCTACCTCTCCCTGGTTTTTGGCCAAATTTGTTGGATTTATTTCAAGAATTATACTTCTGTTTCAATAATTATAGAGATTTTTTTTAAAATAAATTTTTATATTTGTGTTAACACATAATAATCCTGAATAATAACAATAATGGTAGCAAACATTTTTTATAAATCACGCATATTGAAAGTTTCAGAAAATATACACTCCTCTCATTTAAATAACATCCAATTATAATAAAAAACGACTAAATCAAAATGATTCAGATAATTAAGGCCACTTTCCTCCTTATATTATAAAAACTTTTTTCAATAAAATAATAAAGAATATTAATTGCAATCGTACCTAGGGCAATGGCCCTAGGTACAAGACTAGGTAATTTCATACAAAATGACTTCTGCAGAAAAACCCACATAAATGGGATTTATTTAAATTCTAATTTTGTACTTAATGTTACAAACAAAATTATGAACTACAATTGAAAGAAAAATATTTGACTTATCTTTGTACAACAATAAAAAGAGATTAACTGCAAAATTTTACTTCAGACCATGTAAAACTGTTTTTCATTTATAACTTGCCACAGTTTGCAAAATTTCAAAATGAATGCCAAAGTAGGAATTGGTGTTATCACTTATCCGAGTTATAAAAGTTAGAACTAAATATTATTCAAATAAAATGGAATGGCCCTAGGTACACCGGTCTCCCCTACTGATAAAATGTAGTAACAAAAATACTGAATTAAATAAGCACATTATAAAAAGGTATGCATAGAAATTTTGTAGGATAAATTTCATCTGCTAAAAGTTTTAAGATGAACATTTTTTTTTGTTTTGTTAAAATGCATGTTTAAAACTAAAGGCCCACATTTAACAGTAAATAAAGAAAAATATTGATTTAAACTGTTTCAACTTTTCAGTTTTTTGTTAGTAAGTTAATTCAAACTAATGAAAGACAGATTTCATCTGAATTATATATCATATACAGTACAAAACTGGATACATGTACTTGCATTGCAGAAAGGAGTGTGGGTGTTGATGGATATACAGATTAATTAATTATTTTATACTCTAATATTCCTTAATTTGGCATTTTTAATCAAATTTTACCATAATTTCTTAAAAAGAAAACATCTATGTTAAATGGTATACATCATACGGAACATAACTGATTTTTTCAAAAAACCTTTTCGTGATTGAAACTTTTTCACTCTTTTTATAAATGAATGGTTACTATAAAAAATTTAACTGATCTATTGTAAATGCAGAAAATCAAACAACATTAAGTTTGATATTGAAATATATTTAAAATTAAATAGAACAAGAATTAATATTATTAAGGAAAAGAATACATTTCCGTGACTGATAATCTACGCCTTTACCAATATGATACTGGAATTATATGGAAAAAAATGTTATATACTTTGGTACTAAGAGCAAATTTTAGTGACTTTTTGGAATGATATTCATCAAACTTTGGTTATCCTTCTACTCAAGAGGAAACCGGCAAGCTTTCCAATTGGAATATTCCAATCAATTAAAAGTACTGAGTCAGTAGCATAGAGCTTTACAGGATTTCTTAAAAATACATTTTTGACTATTGACATTAGACAAAATATCTTTGATTTGATACATCAGGATGAGAATTCATTACCTTTTCATGATTCTTTTTTTTTTAAATCATGTTACTCCTTGCAGTTGAACAGGTTTCATTTATCATTATATGGAAATTTTTCACACATTTCAGAGCTCCAGGCAAGTTTTTTTTCTTGAGATATGCAATAAGTCCCCCACCCTTTTTGTGTTTGTATTTCATTTCATGTGTGTGTTCATTAAGTTTTTAATTGCTCAAAATATATTTTGACTTAATTAGAATCAGTTTTGGGTACTTACGTATCATGCCGTTGACCAATTTCATTAACACTAGAACGTTCAGGATTTTGATACCTTTAAACGTCCACTGTTTAAAGGTATCAAAATCCTGTAGTTTGTACACCACAATGCAAAATATATAAAATAATTGTATTAACTAAATAATTGCAGGACTACTGTTCAATAAGGTTTAGTTTTAAGACTTTTAAATATTTCATATAGGGTCATAATATATGATAATTCCATCATAAAAAACTGACATTGACATGTTTTGCAAAGCTTGTTGGACCACTACTTTGTCGCAAAACACATTTCAAGTTGCAATCTGCCAGGAACATTACAATTACATGGTATCCATTCTGTGCCATTCCTAGCAACATATATCAGGATATACTGTGGAGTATTATGAATTACCTCTGCACTTTCTTCAGATTCTTTGTAGTCCCTTTCACTCAGTCTAATGTCTTCATCAGAATCTAAATTAGAACAAGGCAGCTAACCACCATCCGATTCATTCTCAGAAAAAACTTTCACAACAAATTAGCAATTTCATCAGGGCTTAGACCTTTTCTGCAAGTCATCTTTCAGGGTGCATGCTCTACACTAAGTTCTAAAATCAAATTAAATTTTTTATGAGCAGATAAGCAGACGCTATATAGCGAAAAACTTACGACACAACGATTTTAATATAACTGAATCACTTCTGCTGTGAACCCAATAACATCACATTTAAGGTCAAATAAATGTGCGATATTACTTTTGGAAGTTTATTTTACTAATAGTATCTTCTTAGGGAACTATCTTTTGCTGAACAACAGCTTTTTATAATGGCAAATTGCCTTGGTGTCAAAACACCAGCGAACGTTCTAGGTATATTTAGTTGTAAAATCTCTCCTAATTAACCTACAACCACAAAACATTTTCTGTGTAATTACTATGGAAAATGATTAAAAGTCACAAAAAAATCTTCAAATTCCCAGCAAAAATACAGAAAGGAGAACAAACTAAACAGGCTCCGGTATCCATTTGACACTGACGGACCTTCTAGTGTTAAATCAAAAGACATCCCTAAAAGCTGTGACATACAACCAATTGTGAAAACTTCTCCAATGCAAGTTCAAACATAGCAATAATAACGACAGCATCAAGAATAAATTTGATATATTTTTATTTGGAAACATCTTTTTGTTTGACGAAATTGCTCAACAGTAAAATACAGAAGTGTCCAGTATTTTTTATTAATGATCAATACTTAGGTAGTTATATGTAAATAATACTTTTTTCAATATATTTTCCATGTTGCTAATTTTCATAATACATGGGAAATTAAACCTTTATTTTTGTGCTTCATTAAAGATAAGGAAGAAATTTCCACCCGAGAATTCCATTTTGCATTAGCAAAAGTTGTGGGAGGTCTTCCGCCTAATATGGCATTTGGGAATAGAGAAATTTTTAGTGCAAATCTAACCAAGCAGACTTTATTGGTGACAACACATAACATACAACAACAAAAAAAATGTTATAAATATTAATTTGTATTGGTTCTTTATCTATTTTTGATGTATTATGAAAAAGACGTTACCGATAAAAAAAAGACAACGACTTATTTTGAAAATGTGGTGGTAAAAGATTACCAGCAGAAATATTCTGTTAAGCATTGGTTGTATTATTTTTGGTGACTTTTTGCTTGTGCTGGAAAAATGGAAAAGTACCCAAGAAGTTATCAAGAAATTTGACAATTTTTTAAAGAGATAAAATAATAAAGGGTCTCCTTAAAAATATTTTAAAAGCATAGTACTAAGAAGGTTATACTTTGATTTTTTTTAAGAGCAATTATGCTATGGCCTCCCATTAAAATGCTGAATTTTAAAAATGAATGTCTTTGAGATGGATGCTAATTCTATGTTCAGGCATCAGCATTCTCATCCGTGATTGAAGTTAAAAATTTTAAGGTACAATAAATAGATTTTTGAATTGAGTACAATCAGGCAGTTAGAAAATTTTTAAGAAACAAACTGAACATTTGAATTTCTTGCTAATAAACCACATTTTCTTTCAATAAGGCCAAAATATCATAGAAAAGTATGATTTTTTTTTCTACTAAAAATTAAATCATCAAAAAAGAGACACAAATAGTGAACTATAAAAAATGTATCAGTACCAGACAGCCCCAAGTTATAAATGCCAATGAAGACATCCCAGAATTCAGTTACAAACAAGATAAAAAATGCACTTAAAACTATTTCATCTACTACAGAAATATATTTTTTAATAGAATTTGTAATTCAAATGAAGAAATTTGAAGACAACATTAATAGATCTCGTAATTTGTCGAGAGACCTTTGATCTATACAGGCATAAAGAATGTATGCCAACTCAATGTAACAGTGCCAATGCTCAAGATAACTCGCCAAGTTGGCAACCTTAATTTCGCATGCATTATTGCTGAATTGGCAACCATGAGCATTGTTTCATATAATGGCCAATACAGTTACAATATATAATAGGTAGATACCCAATTTTAATACAATTTATCAGCAGTTTTTTAGGAATACTTTCTAAATTTCAAATTCCTGAAATTATTACGAATGACATATCAACATTGTTCCTCTAATATTTATATTCTCTTTTTAACTGCATATTTGTTTCTGTCAGTTGCTACAACCACAGTGATAAAGTCTAAAGAAAAGGATTTTAAATGTTTCAAGCCCTAAAAGTATAGTAAGTCGAGAAGAGAGTAAATATTCCTTTATCTATTATTGAGATTGCTTTACAAAATTACATTTGTAACTTTTCCCAAACTTGCACCATAAAAAGAGATAATGGCTCAAATAATTTAATTAAACAAAACATGTTTAAAATTCTTTGAAATCAGATTATTTTTGTTGAACATACAAAAAAAAAACTGTACTTGTGAATTGACATAGATTTTGAAGAATTTGTCCAACTTATAAATAAGGTTATATTTGAGAATGTGCAAGAATGTTTTACTTTTAATAGCTAATAAATATTGACATTTAGCAACAGTTTTCAATTTGACAAGAATGGCCGACCCCAGAAATATATTCAAGAAGTTCACACACACATACAAAGATCACAAGGCAGACTTAAACAACATATCAAAGTAGAAAACTGTCTAATTGTTTTTCTAACTGATTTTTTTTTCCATCTTTCATTTGTATTAACATCAGTCTCCAGGAAAACAATTTTCCAATAAAAGCTACTATTTTCTCAAAACCCCATTTACACAAAATTATATTAATCAATACTATAGCTTGAATCAAATTATTTAAACTATCAAAAATATTTCAAAATGATTTGAATTTTTTTCATTCTATTTGCATTTTTTTTTTTTTTTTTTATTTTTTTTTTTTTTTTTTCAATTATTTAGAATTATGCATTTTGATATAATGTGCTATGGATTTACTTTAAACCAAAATCAAATTATAAATGTACACTTTTAATGCGTTATATACATTAAAAAAAATAGCCGACAAAACATTACATTACTACAAAATCCTTAAGTTGAATAATGTGTATCATTATCTTTTGGTTATCAGAACCATACATTGGCACTATTATTCTATACCAGTAATTCTCAACCACTGGGCTATGGCATTTTGTGTGCCTCCATTTTATTAAAAAAATTATTAATTATACTCAGAGAAAAAAAATCCAGAACTGTATCATTTGGCCATTTTAAAGAAATAAACTAAGGGTATTCATGGTATATTTAACTTAGCCTTTCATGGATAGATATAAAAAATTTGATTGGGTTTGTAATCCATTTGTGATAGCAAATACATATGTATATGAATTGACTTTGAATGAAGAGAAAAAACTAATTTGACTCTGTAATAACAGAGATTTAATTTCAAAACTTTTGGAAGAGTCAGTTCACTTTGGATTAAAATTAGTGGCGATTATCTTACAATAGCCAAAAAAGGCTTTCAAAATATTGCTACTTTTCTACATCTTATATGCATGAATTTGAATTTTTAGCATTAACAAATATAAAAATGCAAAAAAGATAGACTTTTAAATGTTAAGGCATTATCATTTTTACGTCCAAAGACGAATGATATTATCAAAAATCATCAAGCTCAAATTTTGCATTAAATGTATTCTTATAATTACTCAATAAACATTTCGTTGTCTTTGTTGCACATATTATTTTATTCAACATTGAAAATTTTTATAATAAACTATTTTACATAGTATATCTCAGACAAGTAAAATTCTTTTAAACTTATTTTATTGCTAGTGTTTTGCCAATTTTTGAAATTGTCAAAAGTGTACTACAATAAGAAAAAGGTTGAGAATCACTGTTCTATACAATATTTTAGTAATGAACACAATTTTACACCTTCCTTTTGTTTGGCTTCCTGGTTCCTATAGCCATTAAGTATCAAAAGTATCTTTATTAAAACAGAATATAACTTTAAGTATAAACCATTCTTACGATATATATATATATAATACATACAGAAAATACTCTTACTAAGAATGCATATAAACAACCAAAGCAAACACTTGTTCTAAATTTAATCTTGATCACATATATAAATTAAAATTAGACAGAAGCTATATATCTCAGAAAATATTCCCCCCAAGATACTAATCCTTAATTATCACTAATAATACATGATAAGTTGAATACCCCTCTTCCTAGTCTATGTAAAAGAATTTTACATATGAGTGTACTACATCATGTCGGTTCAAGTGTAGTATAGGGGGGCCACTTCGGATTTGGCTATTTTTCTTTGGATTTGGCGATTTTTATCTTCATGTTATGGTGAGATATCGAATTCATTATAAAATAAATAATAAATAATTCCGAAAAAAGTACCTTGGCGAACACTTTTAGTCGCCAAAAAAATGGACTGCGCCAAGTGGCCCCCCTATACTACACTTGAACCCATCATGTCATATGATTTCAATAGCTTTCCAAAGTTGTTCACAAAAATATTGCAAATTACATTAATATACATTCAGAGGAATATTGTAAAAAAAATCTAGATTGATAAGAAAACATACGAACAACATAGCAGATCAATATATATTAAAATCGAATAACACAATTTTTTTTTTAAACACAATTTCCTCAAATAGTGTAAAAATTAAATAAGTTAATATTAAGATTAGAAAATCTGTTTATAGGTACATTATATGCAACCAATGCATTTTAATTTATCAATGTTAAATATTAAGAAAAATAATTTTTAATCTATTTTCTTTTTTGAATTTAGAGAAAAGGAAATTAGATTCTAAACTCGTATTATCAAACTAAGATTTAAGATACCTCGCACATGTTCGATCGACTAGCTCCACCTTTAATATACTGGGAATAGATTTAAAACTAATTAAAATTGACTCTGAAATCGATCATGTTCGGTCAACATATCAACTGCATTAAATAAATTTAATATTTGTACTTTAGACCTAAACATAACAAAAATAGGTTTATGAAAATTCCAATATTCTGCATTAGCACATGAAGAAATCGACTAGTACACGAAATTATATACTAGCTGATCCTTGTACACTACGAAGATCAACTTTTTAAAAAAAAGTCCGGTTTAAAAATAACCTGCAATGATCAGTTAAAACGAAATTAACAAACACGTTTTAACAAATCAACTGACCTTAAAGATAAAAACTTAAGTATATAAGAATGAACCCAGCGATGATCAAAAAACAAACACATGTTTATACACAGTTGATTTTTTTTAATTAATGAAATCTTTTGATTTCCACAACAAGAACATAAAAAACATAGTAGGCGGTATATACAATAATTTACATGGTTTTGGATAAAGTAATAAACAAAAATTCATTTTTCCTGTCAATTTGAATTGAAACTGCTTCCAAAAGCGGTTTATAAACGTTCTGCCAAAAACCCTAAAAAGATTCTAACTTACCGATGGGCAACGGAACATTCTTTAGAAACTTTGCATTAAATAGAAGTGGCACCATTGAAATAAAACCAATCGCAATGGCGGCTAGATTGCCAGATTTTGTTAACTGCGTCATAGCTACAACAGCAGATATCAATCCCGCGTGTAAAGCAAATCATCATTCTAAATGTAACGAATTATATAGTTTAAAAAGTATCATGAGGAATTAAGTTTTTTAGCAGATATTATAGGGAGAGAATAACAAAGAAAACTTACATAATTTCTGAGATTTTAAAACTGACCTACTTTTAAATATTTTAAAATTTTTTTTAATACTTTAACTTTTACAAAAAATTCTATATAAAATTGTACAAATTCAACTGAAACAAAATAAAATAAAACCACATAGATTATTACCATTAATCAGTGATTTAAAAAAAAAATTAAGGCTAGCGTGCTTTTTAAAGGGGAATCGTATCACAAAACAAACTTATCTCTCACCAGTGCATTTTCAGAACAGGTATTCCTCAGTAACACGAGTTACATAATTTACTCGTCCATTTTTTAATTTTTTCAAAACAATCATTGTTTTAAATGTTTATTTAAGAAATATATGTCTCTCTAAAATTGACACTAATATCAATCTGTGCGTAGTAATTTTAAGAAAGAAATTAGACACTAATTCTAATAAACCCTCTAATCTCACAGCTAGTTATTTAAAAAATTCTTATTATTTATTTTCGTAAAAGAGGGTAAATTTTTTCTGAGAAGTCCCTGGAGGGATTTGTATTACTTGTGTGAATCCTTCAGAATTTTATGATTTAGTAAAAAAGTTTTTAAACGATTTTCATAGTTCACAAATGAATTTAAAATTAAAATATAAGGAATTAGTCCTCTTTTTCTCGCATTTTAAAATTTTTTATAAAAAAAAAAATGCCTAAAAAAATGTTTATTTTGAGTTTCTAGTAATTGTGATAACAATAAGATCATGATCACAGTAAAAATAACAGTATTCATAGTACATTTTCAACTACAAACATACATTTTCTCGATATAAGGTTAGTTTTGATTGTGTGTAGTGCGGCGTTTTCATTTCTATGAATATCCCTAGTGGAGGAAAGCAAAACTAGTTGTAACTTTTTTTTTGTTAGGGAAGGACGTGTGTTTTGTGCTTGTTGGAGTTGCATCCGTACCCTGTTTTTTTGTATTATAGAGTAATTAAAGAGGTATGAAACATAATATTTTGAGAAAAAAATTATTTCTGTTTTGCAATGACTTACGTAATGATTTACTAAGCTTAATTAAATGAATTTTCTAAAAAAAAATAGATGATACTTATGAGTGTGTATCCACTTATATTTTTAACCTTTACATGCCCTAGAGATCGTTTTTCAATTATAATTATTTCTTTACCTTCTTAATGTAAAATAACTTTGTGTTAAAATGGTTGTTTCCAGAGCATAAGAGAACATATTTTTTATCAAGTTTGTTATGTAGGATACGAAGTAGGTTGACATACCATCTAATTATGATATTGCATTTGTGTGACTTGTATATTGAAGTTTATGATTGGGAACATCATTGTCATAAAAAAAAAACATGTGATAAAGCATTATGAATGCATTCCGTTTTATATTTGCATTAGCTTTGTTAAAAGCTCTTAAATTGAACAATTTATTCGAAGATAATGAAAAGTTTAATTATAAGGAAATAACTGTTAATTGGGCATGTTTTTCAATCAAATTAATTTAATACTT
This sequence comes from Trichonephila inaurata madagascariensis, assembly GCA_019973955.1. Classification (NCBI taxonomy): domain Eukaryota; kingdom Metazoa; phylum Arthropoda; class Arachnida; order Araneae; family Nephilidae; genus Trichonephila; species Trichonephila inaurata. The sequence goes on from BMAV01019814.1 coordinate 94,224, forward strand.
TGTATTCCTAAAAAGATAATAGGAGCAGCAAATCAAATATATTCTTATGCATAAATGACTAAATCAGTGAAGTTTGCTGATAACAGGTTGGGTTTCCTGAATTTTTTTTAAAGTTCAAAATTGGTTTCCCTTACAACCATTAAAATTCTGTATACTTAAGTAATCGAAATTAATATAAATTATTTGCTTCGGTAAATTTCTCAAAATTTTTTTTATTGTTATAATTAAATATTTCATGTATTATTGTACAGTATAAAAAAGGAGAGATTTATTAAATTATATAACTGGGTACTTGAATATTATACTGTCAACCGAGTTCCTCAAATCAAGACGTCACTAGATGCTGCAATATACAGCCAGTAGTTGAAAACTGTCCTACGTATGTTCATAAACAATATCAACAGTTACAGAATTTGGTGAAATTGGTCTAACGGTATAATACATATGTACCTATAACTATTATTGTTGCTAAGCAAGCTGATATTTCTATTAATATCCCTAAATGTAATAATATTTTTAAAGTGCAATGTAAATTTCATATCAAAGACTAGAAACACGTTTGTCGTGACAATGATCCTTTTTAATACTCGTAACTTTGAAGCTTTTACTATTAAAAAAATGGTATTTGCATACTATTGCAACAATCAAAATAACTCGACAAGTTGGCAACCCCAATTCCATATGTGTCATACAAGCTGAATTGGCAACCACATGTGCTTTGTTTCATTTGTCACCAATGTGGTTGTGATAATACTTAAGTATCAAAAAACCCAATGGAATTCATAACATGAATGTTCCGTTTTAGACACTAATTATAAACTATGTTAATAGATATACATCCTCATTTCCACTGAACTATTCAGTAGTATCCAAATTACCAATGTTTTTTTTTATTCCCTGACTAATACTTTGTCCATATTATTAGAATAGCTTAGTGGTCAAGGTAACAGACTCTTGGTTTGCATGACATGAGTTCAAGCCTTGTACTGCTGAAAACCCACCTTGCAGAGGGGACTGAAGCATGTTAAATATGTTGAGACTCGAATGTCCTCTTGTTGGTGTAGTGTGGAAGTTTGAAGAAGGGTGTCATCTTGTTACTTGACCGTGGTTGAAAATTACCAAGTCCATCGACACAAACCCTTATGTAACTGAGTGGTTCAACATTAATATTCATTTACTCTTCCATATTAGATTGACAAGATAAAGCTTTGGAACCAAACAGAAATGAAAACAATGAATAACAAATTTTATTCTATAAATTAAATATATTCATAAAAAGTGAGCTGGCAAAGTAGAAGGGTTACCAGAGGTACGGAAAACTGAACCCACCTCGTCGAGGCGGACAACGCACTCGCAATCGCCCACTCAAGTTGGCGTCGAAAAACGCAACTGGAGACCGGGCGCATAATACATCTGTTCCACTTCTAGAATTTGCAAAATTGCTAAAATAGGGCCCTAAAGCCTGTAGAAAATTCTTATCCCTGTTCTGGAAGATTCTTATCACAATAATTAAATGGTTGATATTTTTTTTATAAATGCAAAAATAAAAATGGAATAAATTCCTTGTTTAAGACACTAATTTGATTTTATGTTGGAAATTTTTCAGGTTATCAAAATGGATGTTGAAAGGAAGCATATGAAATATCCATACACAATGACTGCTAAAATAGTTAGATTCCCATATAAATGGCACTGGGACAATTTCTGGTTTCCTAGATTCATAGTTGCTTCGATGATTCTGACATCCCCTTTCTTCATTTACATCCATAGGAAAGGTAAAATTTGTTTAATTTTGTGCAAAAATGCTTTTACTTTAAATATTTGTATTATGTATAAAATAAAATCATTTTGTTCATGAATAATATAATTTTTAACATGTGAAATATTTGCCTTTATTTGTGACATAAACATTCTTTTAAATTAAATTGAATAGTAAGTGTTATATTTTTTTTTTCTTTTATTATAGTTTTTATTTATTCTCTTATATTTTTTCAAATTCATTTTTCTATATTTTCTTTTCCTTCAAAGTTTGTTTAGGCTTTTTATTTTTCTACCTAACCCCATGTTGAACTGTAATTTAGAATTGGCAAAATAAGTATAATTGGAACTTGCTAATTGAACCACTTATTCTTTGACACCCAGAAGTGTATAAAAGAATTTCAGTTTGGTTTTTAAAGGAGCAAATATGTCTTCCATCTGCCTTCAATTTATTAATACCTAGATGCTCTTTGCATTTTATATTATTAACTGCAATTGGTGATGAACCTATACAAAAAAAGTAAAATTCTAATTAATTTAAATTTATGAACTAATCAGAAATTTTTTTTAAAAAAATTGAAGTTAAAAGTATTATTAAATCCTAAGAAAAAGATATTTAAAATTTTAGAATAAGGTATTCTCTTTTGCATGTTTAATGATAGCTAGGTTGTCCTGTTTTAAGTAATCAAGTCTTTTCCATCACAGTTTTAATAGAGAGGACAACTGCATCTTCACTTCTCAATAATACATCAGCGAGATTTAGATCCAATAAGTATGAATAGGAAAATGCTTCTTTGGATTGCTGTATTATCAATGTAAGTCTAAAAAATATGACAAGAAATTTACCCAAGTTAAACCAAGAATTTAGACTGTCATTCTCTCATTTTATAGTTTTAGTGGTCACTGTCCTTTGTATCAATTGACATAATAGAAGGTGAGCTTAAAAGCTTCAATCTAGAAATACAGCTTCAATTAGTGCCACTCTGCTCTTGCTGTGATATTGATGGAAATTTCTCAATTTGTTCCTTGGGTAGATAATTTTGTAAGTCGATATTTAAGTAATCTAATGAAGGTTTTATGCTTTTATTTTGGTTTAAAAATCTCAGAATTTGACTTTGTGTCATGTTTCATACTGAACACAATCCCTCCCCTCCCTGATAAAAATTTCTTAAATTTTTCAGCTAAAATGTTTTCTTAAAACTTGAAAAAAAAAATCTGTATAAGATACATTCTAAAATGTTAAACTACTGATGAAGGTGTCAATGGGAGAAGTACCAAAAATGGACAAAGCAGATATTGCTCAGTTTTCACTGTGATTCTTGCTAAAAGAGAAGATGAGTTTTATAAATTTTTCTAACAGGTATTTGAATTTAGTTTTTGACAAGAAAAATTACAAATTTTATGTAGGTAGGTTGTTTTGACCACAGAAAATACTTTTACATCTAACTGTTGGAAAACAATCCCTTGGTACCGGACAGGGTCTCAGAAAATGTAACTGCAAATATGAATGTGCCAAAATCAATAACCACTTATTAAATTATGTTACCAAATGAGCATAATATTTTCTTCATTGATATAATACTTTTAAATTTTGTAATTGAACTTTTGTATTCTGTTTCATCATTAAGTTGACTTAACATATATATATGAAAACGGATCAATGTTTTTCTCCATATGATTTTTTTAAAAATCTTTTACCATTATTTTTGCAGTTAATACTCCTGAAAACAAAGCTTTCTGGGCTGAAAAACATAAGCAGGAAAGAAAATGTGAGTTTATTGTAATATTTTTAAAAATATCTTGTTATAAAATCTAAATTCTGATGATGATTCTAAAAGATTTTTTCTTAAAATCATTGTTATTATTCGTACATACTCTGTAGATAAGTCTGCAAAGGGGATCAGTTTTATAACTAAGGATGCAATAAAAGTTATAAGTCTTCAAATGTGTTTTTTTAATGAAATACCAAATTATGTATTAATTTAATTTTCTAATAAATTCTTTTTTAACAATGCCTTTATTGAAAAAAAGTTATATATAGGTGTTTTTTTTTTTTTTATTATTTTTTATAAATATTTGGTTAGATATTTTTTTTAAAAATGCTTAGCATTTCAAATACTGATACTGAGATAAATAAAATTAAATTGAGTTATGTTGTGGATGATGTACTGTGGATTAGTTTTATGCATGTAATTAAAAAATTTTTCAAGCAGTTAGAATTTTTATGTTCTTTATTTCCAAATTTGGATGCAATAATGGTACTTAGCTTTCCTTGGTGAATTTTGTTAGACCAGAAGATACAGTTTCAAAGTATATGTGTGTAATGTATTTAGGGAAATGATAATGATGTAAATTTTTTTATAAACAGCAGAATAATTTTTAAATAAATTGAAATGTGTTTTTCAACAAGTGAAAAAAAATGATTTTCCCTTTTAATATGTTTTACTTCACTTAGTTTTTATTGATATTAAGATTTTTTTGAAATTTAAATTAGAAGATTTCAACCAATAGGTTTAAAAAATACTTATACATTAAAACCCGTTTTTGTGTGGTTGATAGGGATCACATAAAAGAAACCACACAAAATTTGTTTTGGAAATTTTATAAATTTTTACATATACTAAACACTTTAATACGACATACTAAAGAAGAAAAATAATTATGCAATGGAAGGAAACTGCATTTAAAAAAATCAGAAAATACGCCAGTTATTTACAAAATGCATGAAAAAGTGCTTCCAAACAAAATAATTAAATTATACTTGGAAACATTTTTAAAACATTCAACTTCTCATTGTATACATGGAGAAGTTTTCAAAATGTACATACATAATTCACCTCTACTCACCATAATCCAAAGCATGCATCTTCCTGCGATGAATTGGATCAAATTCATTTTTGTCACAATTTTAGTTGATTTATTTTCAATTAATTCATGTATTATTTGCATTGTCGGGAGACTGTTTTTAACAATTAACAGAGAGCATCTTAAAGTGTATATATGTACACTAATAAAAAACATTACAGTGGCACTAACGCCGTTGAAATTCATATACTGAATAAAACAAATTGCATAAAAAAGGACTGCACAAAAACAAGTTTTACTGTATTTAAATGTGAATTTTATTCCAATTAGTTATAAAAACTTCAAGAGAACTTTTTAAGTAAAATTTTTTTTAATGCATTGGTATGGTAAAAAAAGAAAGAATGAAAAGGGCTCTATCAAATACTTATTTATCAATATAAGAAACTATCTAGAAACTTTGACTGAGGATAAACTTCTAATATTTTATTTATCATTTTAATATGTTTTCAGTGTTATAATATTTAAAAATCTTGATTGAAAATATGTGCATTATTTGTATCTAATGAGAATTAAATATTTTGATGCTTAAATATGCTAGTTTCCAAATGTTAAGCATTAAACTGGTAACTCAATATGTATGCAAGAAAATTGGATAAAACTTGTCTATAATATTTATTATATCGTATATAATTTAAAAACACTAGAAAATGTTACATATATTCTAAAAATTTTGAATATCAACAGGAACATGGCACATCCTAAATTCAGGCATACAAATTATATGCGATGTGGGAAAAAAATCTCAATAGGGAATATGATCTCCTTTAACAGCAAATAGCATGATGCCTCATGCTATTTGTGATTTTGCCAGTGAGTTTGCATAAGTCTATTTGCCTGTTGAACATGTAAAGCTAATTCATGCAAATTTGTAGAAGGGAATTAGAGGCCTCTACCACATCTCCCAAGAGCATCCCAAACATTCTCAATGGGATTAAGGAGAGAACAGGGGAGGGTAAAAACCATTCCTATATAGTTTATTCTTCAAGAAATTGATGCTCAAGTTGAGCAATATGAGGTTGAGCATTATCTACTTGCAAAATGAAGGTGCTACCAATTGTAGTGTACAGACAAACAAACAACAGGATCTAATACATCATCTTTGTACCTGTAAACATTGAGAGTTGGGCATAGTTTTTTGCGGCAGCGGTAGCCTAGTGGTCTCAAGGTATCAGATTGTGGCTGGCTTGTCATGAGTTCGAGCCCAGTATCACTAAAGACCCACCATGTAGGGGAGTGATGCATAATAAATCTGTTGATGGCTCAAACGTCTTCCTATTGGTGTGGTGTAGTAGTTAGGAGAGGGGGTTGCCAACTCAGGTGTCGTCCTCATCACTTGACTATGGTTCAAAATTATGAGGTTCATCACCAAAAGCCCTCGTGTAGCTGATAAGTGTGACATTGATATTCATTCACTCATGCGTAGCTTTTTACATGTCTTCCTCTACAAACAAGAATACCCTTCTTCAGTCTTTCTCACGGATAGGTTAGTTGGAAGGAATCGAGTGTTTACTTCCTCTATTTATATGTACTTCTTAAATCATTCTACAAAACATGGCTTGATAGTAAGTAGAACAGACATCCACTGTTTTTTATTCTAATTAACATGGTTATGTGCCAACATCCCCTCCTATGGTGAGAGGTTAGCGAAAACCCTAATGCTGATCCTCCTTTATGCAGCTTTCTGCTTACTGTCAAGTTGATACTATCAAGTTGATTACCTTCCTATACCAGAAATATGTGCAGATCTAATCTTGACCTACCTTTAATTGGTTTTTTAAAAGCTGAGCTACCTTTTAGAAACTTATTCCACTAAGTACAGCCAACATTTAGGTATCTTTATGGCTGTTTAATGCAATCCTGTTGACAGATGTTACCTTAAACTCATGTTTACTCTTCAGTTGTCTTGAAATTTTTTGATCTATTTAATATTAGTATTTTATATAATATACATTTTAGTTATTCATTGAATTGTGGTTCTCTCTTAAACAACTGAATTCAAGCTGTATTATATTTACTTAAAGCATTGGTAGCACCACTCTTATATTGTTACTCAATTCTGCATCAATGATTCAAGACCCTAAAGGTACAGAAGCTCCAACACATGTAAAATTTTCATACTTTCACATAAATTTTATTAAGGTAATCATTTTTATTTTCCAAAAGAGGACCCCCTAAAAAAATTTTGATTCATGGCCCACTCTGGACTTTCTATACCAGTGGTAACATATCCAAATTTTAAGATTTTTAAACTATTTTTATAGTCAGCTTATTGTGATTTTTTTAAATTTTTTGCTTAACTTTTGAAAACCGTTATATAGATTCTTTTTTTCTTTTCTTTTTTTTTTAATATACCAGTGTTATATTTAATACACATACAGATTTAATTGTTATATAGCATTTTTTAATATTTATTTGTTCTTTTTTCTAGATCATTTTGATTAGATTGAAGAGGAGTGGGAGATGTAGAGAACCTTCAATATAATATTCGATGTACCAATTGCGAATGCTGTGTAGTTGAATAAAATTATTATATAAATTTTCTTTGTTTTAAAGTTTTTCTATTTTTTTGATTTATTGTTTACATTGACTTTATATTTTCATTCATTAATAATATTTATTAATTATCATGTAAAATTATAAATCAAATATGTGCAGTAAAATGGAGTATTAAAAAATAAACTAAATATTCATGCAAATATTTTTATTTTAAATGTATAAAAAATATTAATATGCAATAAAATTTATCAAAAAAATTTTAACAGTGATATTTATTTATCTTAAATGCTCCCTTTCTAAATAACTTTTTTTTAAAAAAAAAAAAAAGGAGAGAGAGAATTTCTTTACTATAAAAAAACAAAAAAATATTTTAAAGTATTGCAAATTTTAACCATTAATACGATTGTAACTGAATTAGTAAAACATGCATTATAGTTTAGCTATGATTTCTTTGCATATAAAAACAGAATAGAATTCAATTACACATTCTTGAGTTTTAATGTATCAGATATTTCAGTCTCTTATAAAAAGTTTGAGACATTTTTTTAATAGTTGCACTATTCTTATTTTAAATGCAAAGTTGTGTTAAAATATTCCAAATGTGTGCTAGTTGCATCCTTATAAAGATTTATGGAAAAGTAATTTATCAATTAGTATTAAATTTACAATTATTCTTTAAACTATGATATTTAGAAGCCTCCCTGCAAATTAAAATAAGTTCTTTAATCTTTTCATACTCTTTGTAAAAAAAATAAAATTTTATGATGATGAAGAAGATGAATTATATCTTATGATGAAATTAAGATGAATTATCACATCATGCATTTTCATACGGAAAAAATGTATTGCTATATGTTTTGGTTTTAAGAAAATGGTAATATAATTAACAAAGCATACATTTCATATTTAAAGTTAGATCATATATAACAGTTCTGATATGTTTCCTGTATTTTAAGACCCAATACCATCAGGGATGGAAAATTTTTTTGGAGAAAGAAAATAAATTTTGTTCATTAGTTTTTTAATCCAAAGCTCTAAATCACTTTAAAGCCAGGAACCAGAGGAATGTAAATAATTTGATACCAATAATTTGAAAATTTATTGGCAGAAAAACATGACTGTGTTGACATTTTTTAAAAATTATTTAAAAGAATTCTATTTCCTTTTTTTTATTATTACAATTTTTTGCTGATGAAATTCAAAAAACAAAATTCAGTGTTGGAAAAAGGGTTTTCAACAAATAACATGAATTCCTGAACAACACCTGGTGGAGCTTTTGTACTGAATATATTTTAATGAACAAAAAGAGTAAATAAAAGCACAAACATTCTTTACTTATGAACTGTTACAGATATGTATAAAAAGTTA
>BMAV01019814.1:106724-119832 GCA_019973955.1 Trichonephila inaurata madagascariensis
CGACATTTCACATTTGAAATGCATTTTCTTGAGCTATGATCTTGACCTTGCGGTGATCTTGAAAATTTAATCAATTAAACACATATTAACTAGACAATTGCATTGTCCAAATTTCATTGCTCAAGAATAATTTCTTCTTGGTGTTGGGATTTTTTTCCCCCGTCACAGTGTATGTTACATAAATATATATTAAAGATTATTAATACTGATTTTCCTGATAGTTCAAAAAGAAAATAAATAATAATTTCGAATTCATTTGAGATTTCATACATAGAAAAAGTGCCACTTGTACTTCTATCCATCACTTTAAACATCTGCACCAGGTGTTGTGCAATATCTCTTCCATTTTTTTCCTCTGACATCTTATATCAATAATTTTAATGTAACAATGTAATTTTTTCCCCCTTCAAAGTCTGTTAAACATTACCGAATCAGATATCATCTATGAATGCTTATATTGCAACGATTTGATGTAATCGAAGATTACATCTGAAACTGTAAGAAGTATTATTTTCTGTGGATCATTCGAGTAAGATGTTCTTTAATTATTTACTACCAATGATTTATTTAACTTAATATATTTAATTATCGTGATTAATGATTAAGTGTTTTGTTAGAGATATTCATAATTCAACATAAACACGTATTGAATAATGTAATATACTCGTATAAAAAGAAAATTTAATCATGCTAATACGAATTGTTGATGGGCTAGTATGGAGATCCATTATTTTATCAATATTAAATTCTTGAATCCTTAATTTATTTTAGACAACTTAAATTACTTAAATTACAATTTAAACAAGTTAAAAATTGTAGAATATGATTAGAAATTATATCTGTGCGTGAAAGATATTCAATATTTTTAAAATATCTACATTTTACTATCGTGTGTAATTTAAGGTAAGATGAGTCATTTTTTAAGAAAGTTCACATCTAACTTTTTTGAAATTTGAGTTATTAATTCATTCACTATTAAGAATTTTCCCCTCTTTATATATATATATATATATATATATATATGCATATATAAATTAATTACTTAGTTTCTGAATCACTGTTCCCCAGTCAATATTTCTATTATAAGCAAATATTTTTTAAAAAATTTTTTTATCAATTATTAAATAAAGTTTTCTATTAAATAAAACAGAAATCTTAACATGAAATCTAGTTCTATTGAATCAAGGAAGTTTATATAATACACATGACAAACTCAAAGTAATTTTAAGACGTAAAAATTTATTTCCCAAGCTGTATTTATTCTAAGTTGGCTGTAAAAGGTGATCTATATCAGTGGACACTAACCCCTGGGCCATGGATCAGGATCAGTTCCTGGATGAGGTACCAAGGCGTCCAAGGAACATTAAATCATTTCCATTTTATTTACTGTGTTGTATTTCTGTTGGGTTTGAGTGATTTTCCATGGAAGTGACTTTATATTCCATGTTATAAATCTCATTACATTCATTTTCTGATGTAACCGTATTTTATTCTAAAGGCATATTTATATAAATGCAATTAAATTAAACTTATTAAATCAAAACAATCTAAAATATCAACAATCAACTCCTCCTCCTCAGTGGGCCGTGGTAAAATTCTCAAACGTTAACTGGTCCGCTGCGTTAAAAAGATTTTGGAGCAGTGATCATCTATATTACTTTTGAAAAAATCAAAATCCGCTTTCATTTTTTTTTATCTATGTATTAATAATTGTTTATTATTGAGTTAAAAAATGATGGTGGTTAAATTTTTTAAATTAAAGCCCTTGGGGTCCAATGGGTCGTTAGTTTAAAACTTAATTGCGCTGAAAACTGTCTTGTGGAACAATAAGGTTTGGAAAATGTCGTCTTTGCTTGCACATCTATACGCCAACGTAAGGACTTTGAACCTCGAACGATGTAAAATGCATAAGCCCCAATATATAGTGGATCTTTAGAGGCACTAGGACTCAAACCCACGACTCAATAAAAACAATTTTGGTCACGAGTTAATTCACAAACATGACTACACAATTACCTCGGTCAGAGATAAACTATTTTACTCTTACAATGGTACTGTTTTCGGGTCCTGGATAGTTCTGGAAGAGTGGAGGTGAGTTGTAATTGCTCTTCCAATAGCATCCCAAACTTGTTGTATAAATCAAGGAATTTTGCTGACCAATCCATCCGGCAAATATTTTTTTTTCCTTCAGAAATTGGTAGAATATATGAACGAGCGTTGTTATTTATAAAAATGAAATTAAGGCCAATTGAACCCCTGTAAAATTGAACATAGAGTTCCATGATTTAATTCCTATACTTCGTAGTATCTAATAAAAACATGGAAATCTCTCTCTCTCTCTCTCCATGAGTCTGTCTAGCATTCCTCCCTAGAACCATCAGACTTTGTTGCAATACTGATATCTTTCTCAAATGCTGGAGGACATGAAGCGTTTTTTCTTGGTTCCCTCCTTGGTACGTCCGAGAATCGATGAATCAGCTGAATTTAGACTGGTCATTATGGTTTCCCCTTGAATTTTGCTCTAATGTCAATGTTCTCTACCTCATGTCAAGTGGACCTTTCAGAGTGTGGAAATGAGAGGTTTTTAAACAGCAGGTCTAAGAAGCATACCTTTCTCAAGGAGCCTTTGTTAACGAGTAATTATTGAAAATTAGGTTCGTGTGGCATTAAAATGCGCCAGAGACATCAAAGAAGTTGTTGTAGTCTCGTTACACTGCGTTGAAATGCTCAATTATCGATTTTCATTGATCTTCATGACCTTAGGGTGACCTTGTCCAGACCTCTTCTATACGCGGATCTAGTCTCAATAAACAGTCTGCATAAGTTTCACACGGTCTTAGGTGTTACATCAGAGTATCTAGCAATCTGCACATGAGGTATTGCCATCTCAAGTCTGTAGACGATTTACTTCATTTCATTATTAAAACATTGATGGTTACTCATTTTAAATATTTTTCAAATTCAATTTGGTGCAAAAAACACATTGGAAAACACCACAAACAAATAAATCGCGGAAATTGGCAGATGCGCTTGCATGGTATTTCTTCTAAACGTTCAGACAACATGCTCTAATCAAAAATAAAAATTTGCCTTTTTGGTTGGAAGCATTTGTTTGCCTGTCAGTCAGTACTTTTTGAGAAATTCAGATAAATATTCAAATTCTCTGAATTTTAAATACCGTACTATTGGTTTTAGCAAGTAGGGAATAAACGGACCATATGATAAGATTCCGCGGAGATATATCCATTATTGTGAATGAAAAAAGCCCAAACTTGTAATAAGGTTTTTGAGGTACAATGTTGTCGAAGGGAGTATAGGATCAAGCGGCGAAATGATTCTCTCTAAACTTTAAATAACAAGATTTTTGAAAATCATTGATGATTTTTTAAAATAAATTTGGAAAATATCAATTAAAAAGTTTAAAAGCTTTACTAATATATAAATTTCGTTCTTCAAATGCTTAAAGAACTTATTTTTCTTATTCTTTATTGTTTATCTATTCATTAAATCATGTTCGAGTTCATTTAAAGCCCTATCTGAATTCTGATTCAATATCTTATCCCTGATTTTTATATTTCATTGAGAGCTAAGTCAAATCAAATTAAATCTTATCTTTTACAAAAAATAAATAAATAATCTTGAAGGATATATTAACTATTTTTGGAGTTAATTTTAAAATTGTTCTTCTCTTTTGCCTCAAAATATCGTTTTGTTTTTTCAATTTTTTCCCCCTAGATTTCTCCCCTTTTTATTCTGAAATTCATATATACATTTGTATGTATGATATTTTTTATCATTAAATTTATCTTTATTAATTAATTTAAAATCTTAAAAATTTATCCTAAATCTTATCTTTTTAATTAATCTCACTTCATGTTCCCCAAATAGAATTTCTTTATCTGAAATTTTTTTTATTGAAGGTAAAAAATGAGTGGCAATTTTGTTTTAGTTATAATATCTTAATTCTTAAAATGTGACAAATTTTACTGATGCCTTATTCTTAATTGTATATTTTTCTGTGTAAAATGTTACTCATAATAAATGAAATTCATTAAACAGATTCAAGTACAAGCGACATGCAGAAACTGGGAATTTTTATAGTATTGATAATTATTCTGAACTTCACCTTTTGTTATAAAATGAAAACTCATCAAATGCTAAGTAAGTTTTCAAAATTTTACTGCCATTAAAAACATGAAATATTATTTAAAATACTATCATTATCATGCATTACTTTAAATATTTGTAATTGCATAATAGCTGCATTACAAATGAGCTACATTAGTAATACAACTAATTTGTTTACATTTAAAATAATCTCAATTAAAAATTCTGAAGAATTGTAATAACTTCAGATGCTGTCTTAACCAATCTGTATTTCAACAAAGTGAAAATAATGTTTAGAGCAATAATTCTCAACCACTTTGTGTGCCGCCAAATTTTTTAAAAATTAACCAGAGAGAAATTAATTTTAGAGAAATAAACTAAAGGTATTTGTGGTTATATTTAACTTATCCTTATTCCTATAATTAACTTGTAATTAATTATTTAACTAACATTTTGTTGTCTTTGTCGTGTATATTTTATTTAACACTGAAAACTATTATCATAAATTATTTTACAAAGAGTATTATAGATAAGTAAAATTCTTTTAAATTTATTTTATTGTTAGTGTACTGCCAAATCTTGAAATTTTTAAAAGTGTGCCACAACAAAAAAAAAGGTTGAGAATCACTGATTTAGAGCTATGTTTTTGTTCCCATTCTACAGTTCTTTCATTCAGTGCATTTTAAGGTTAAGGTATAAGACTACGTTCGGAACCGTGATTTTGCACAAAAGCGTATAAATGGATAATATTTATGATATTTAGAATCACTTAGATTAGAAAATGTATATAAAATTGTTTTAAGAATAGTATTATAATAAAAAAATTATTTAAGTACAATATCTGAACAAAAAATGAACATAGAATGACCCATTTTCAAAATAATCTCCTTTTGCGAAAAATGCTTCTATTACAATAATATTTTGCCTGTATATAGCTCAGACCTCTCTACAGAGGCTCAACTAGAATTTTTTTGAAACGCATAACTTGGAAGTCGGTTTATCCCTGTCTTACGAAAACGGAAGGGAGAAATTTTAAGAAAAAAACGCCGATAATTATTTCAATGGGTTGTAACTCTGAGAATAATGTGAATTTTTCAAAAATCCTAGTTGATCCTAGTTCAAAAATCCTAGTATATAGTACACAGGTCTGAGCTATATACAGGCAAAATATTATTATAATAGAAGCATTTTTCTCAAAAGGTTTTTCTAAGTTAATTTTTTGCCGAAATATTGTACTTAAATAAATTTTTTTTTGTCAAAATGTCCTTAAAATAATTTTATATCTGTATTCTAATCTAAGTGACACTAAATATCATGAAAATTATCCATTTATGCGCTTTTTTAAAATCACGGTTCCGAACGTAGTCGGATACCTTAATACACCAAACTATCATAAAATTTTAGTCTACTAGTTTATTGAAACATTCTTTTTATAGTGTAAATATAAACTTAAGAAACAAAAATTGAACTAAATATTAGCTATTAAAGGATCTTTTTCCTTATCATTATGTATCTTTAGAAGTTTCAAATATAAAATAAATATTATTAATTAATATTTAAAAAGTTAGCAATTTTTTTATAGACAACCCTGTCGAAGAATTCAGAGTTGAAGGAGAAAATGCCACTCCAGATCCGTAAGTAGAAGCGAATTATTTTGTAAATTTATTCTTAAATGTAAATATAAAATCAGGTTAACTTACACTTCGTAGAATTAAAGTTAATTAAATTTAAGTCTTTATTTTTGTGTGAGTAATTACTTGTATTTTCTAGACAAATTTAATATGGAAGAAAAATTTATAAAAAATACAAAATGGAAAATATTAGATTAAGGGATTAATTATTACTATACTTAATATATATTATTACCTAACAAATTATTTGTATTCCTGACTGTATAAATCTTTATATATAAAAATCTTCTGTACATGTGTATGTGATTAAACTCCTCCTAAACGGCTGGACCGATTTTGATGACATTTTTTGTGTGGGTTCAAGTGGATTCGAGAATGGTTTAGATTCAAAATTCAGTCCAATATAGCAATTAGTTAAAAAGATATTAATTAAAAACATTAAAAATATTCAGCTCAATATTCACCTGCATTGTTGTAACAACGTTATTGTTATAAAAATGACGTAAGTTTTGGCGTCGAAAATCGATTTTCAGCCAAACTGGCCAAACCGGGTCTTTATTGTTACAAAAATGCAGAGGAATCATGCTTTTTAGCATTTTTAATTAATATCTTTTCAAATAATCTTTATATATGTAATTCTTCTGTGCATGTGTATGTGACTGACTCCTCCTAAACGGCTGGACCAATTTCGATGACATTTATTGTCGAGAAGGATTTAGATTCACAATTTGGTCCAATATCGCAATTAGTTAAAAAGATATTAATTAAAAACCTTAAAACGCATAATTGTTTTACCCCCAGTAAGCTGTTTATTCTATTAATGCGCGTCAAGAAAAAAAAAATGAAAGAGGGGAGAATTTTTCGATATTTTCGCCGTTTTTAAAATTGCAATCTAATTTTTCTATCAAAATCAGACAAAAAATAATTACAGTATCGGAAAGATTATTCATTCCGCCACGATACGACATATATTTTTATATATATAATTCTTCTGTGCGTGTGTATGTGACTGAATTCCTCTTAAACGACTGGACCGATTTGGATGATATTTTTTGTGTGGGTTCAAGTGGATTTGAGAATGATTTAGATTCACAACTCGGTCCGATATCACAATTAGTTAAAAATGTGCCAAAATTATGTAAGGGTGCGTGATTGTTCATAAAAAATCATGGGCAATATTCTTGAGGCCACTATTTTGAGCGGTAAACTTCAAGGTGAAATTGAACTTCTACCACAGATCCCAATGATTCTTTCAGACTCACCCATTCAAATGTTTGCAATTTTTATTTCACTTGGTATTTGCTATGGCCATTAATAAGTCACAAGGTCAAACAATGACAATACCCCTCAAGGATTAACCAAAAACATTGAACATTCAATGGCATTACGATACATTTATTTTTCGTTCATTAAAAAAATATACCTGTTATGAAAATAGCTCGAGTTTTATCTTTTTTACCCTTTAATCAAAACAAGTTTAAGTTTCTATTCAGAATATATAGGTTCTATATTCTACTTAGTTCATAGTAAATACATACTCACACGCAATCGATAGGTCGAATTGTGGTAACTGTACATGTGATGATGTCAGGTATTGTAATAACTTTCTTTATAAAAAAAAAATTCGTCAAAATGGTCCAGATTGTTACAACTTATTCAAAAAAGTTGATAATTTTCGGATTTAAGACGTGTGTTAAGACGTCTGTCGGGACCGCTAGTATTATATAGATTTTGTTTATTATTTGCATTGTTACTGTAGTAGTAAGTTTATGGTAGTTAATGCTTGGAATAATTTTTCAGCTCTGAGAATAACACACAGGCTGTCACAAAATTTAATATCAATCATTTTTACTATTTTAATAAATTTCTTCTTAAAAAACAAATCACAAAACACAATGCATAAACATCATTTATGCATTTAAGGAAAAGTATTTTTTAAAAAAACCCATTTACGTGATTTTAGATACAAATAAATTTACCAAAAGTCAAACCATTTTAATTTTTAAGAATAATTTTTTTTTGTAAGATTATTTTTTAAAATTGTATTTTTGAAATAATCTTCATTATTTTAGCAAATAAGTACGAAAATAATATTAATACAAATTTATTTTGAGATTTATCGATATCTATTTTGTATTTTATATATAATATACGATCTTTTTATATACATTCCAAAAATGCATAAACAAGAACTATCAAGCGACAAATTTTATTCTTCATACAGTGTAAAATCAATATTTACAACAAAAAAAAAATGTATTTTTAAATTATGAAACTATGTATACGAGTCACGAAAGTATAACTGAGTCGCGAATTCAACTCCCCTTTCCACTTCAGAATCTATCTGCGAAATAATGGAGACAACTGCATTTGAAATGAAACTGGTTTTAAACATTTTAATGCTATATCGTATCGAATTATGGGCCATTTCAAACGAGTCAACTTGTGCCGCCCCTAACTGGAGAAACAGACACTCAGGAGCTAATTTTTAATAGAAATCGCCTGGGTGACAACCTGGGGTCAACTGGGACTCCTTGATGTGTCATTCTTTCAGTTTCTAGAAGACCACATTCTCCTCCCTACTAGGTGACTCAACTAAAAGAATGTTGTGGAAACTACGATCTTCATACGCCGCTACTTGTGTATTGAAAATGAAGAAAGCTTTTTATTGCTTCTTCGCACTCAATCATTATATCGATAAGTCTGGCATTCCCTTTTCAATCCGCATGTAAGAGCAGCTCTCCTTTTCAAATTCGAAATATGGTGACAAAAAACGAGTACCGGTGAAAACAGAACTGATGGTACAGAAACGAGTGACTGGTACAAATTGCCTCCAGTGAAACCGGCCGTAGAGTTTGTAGAGTTTCTCAACTCCTCATTCTCGTAAACTTTTCATTGCGATCTGTGCGTGCGCGAGACCTCCAGCAATTGCGAATAGTGCTTACTCGCGCAGGCACCTAAGATGCAATCTGCGCATGCGTTAGCTTTTCAGCCATAGCGACCCCGTGCATTCTTTCCGACTTCACACTTCCCTGGCAGCGCACGCGTCCCTCCGAGAGCAGTTACCGAACATATGAAACAAAAGCAAGTAATCTAAATCTGAAAACATCGCCTCGTTCATTAATCATCCTGTCTCCGACAAGTTTGAATAAGTGATTGCATCGTGAGTGTTCGAGTGAGTGATGTTGCACTCAGGGACGTCTTAAGACTTTTTAAGACCCTGGGCCCCTATGTAAAAGTAGGCCGCCCTACCTGAGATCGTCAAAAGTAGACAGTATATGACATCCATTGTCAAATACTCGTTCAAACGGTAATTTCAAACAAATCAATATGCACAACTCACAATTTCAAAAACCGAGGTACAAACTGCCTCGACCGATGGTCACATATTGACTATATGCTTTGAATGATTGTTTATGGTATTAGGCCTATTCCTAGACACGGACAAAGGTCATCAGATAATAATACAATCTTATCACGTTTGACAGTTGACATGCAGTTTGAAATTCCCTGCTTTTCAGAGAATATATATAGGGGAATAATATTTGATCATTAAAATTATCCGGATTATGATCTTATTAAGACAGTGTCGAGACCGAAAAGAGGCCTTCCAAAGGCGAGGCCATGGGCATCGGCCCAGTTGCCCCATGCCTTAAGGTATCCGACTACGTTCGGAACCGTGATTTTAAAAAAGCGCATAAATGTATAATTTTCATGATATTTAGTGTCACTTAGATTAGAATACATGTATAAAATTGTTTTAAGGACATTATGACAAAAAAAATTATTTAAATACAATATTTCGGCAAAAAATTAACTTAGAATAACCTTTTTTCAAAATGTTCTCCTTTTGTGAAAAATGCTTCTATTATATAATAATATGTTGCCTGTATATAGCTCAGACCTTTGTACTATATACTAGGATTTTTGAATTAGGATCAACTAGGATTTTTGAAAAATTCACATTATTTTCAGAGTTACAACCATTTAAAATAATTATCGGCATATTTTCTTAAAATTTCTCTCTTCTGTTTTTGTAAAACATGGATAAACCGACTTCCAAGTTATGCATTTCAAAAATTCTAGTTGAACCTCTGTACAGAGGTCTGAGCTGAATACAGGCAAAATATTATTATATAATAGAAGCATTTTTCACAAAAGGAGAATATTTTGAAAATGGGTCATTCTATGTTCATTTTTTGTCAAACTATTGTACTTAAATAATTTTTTACTGTAATACTATTCTTAACCCAATTTTATATACATTGTCTAATCTAAGTGACGCTAAAAATCATAAATATTATCCATTTACACGCTTTTACAAAATCACGGTTCCGAACGTAGTCGGATACCTTAAGACGTTCATGGTTGCTCGTAGAAACAACATTAAAATTACTGGAGACGATTATATTTCTGAAAGACGGAAATGAGGAAGACGACTTCAGAATTGTACTCCACTCTTTACAAGTGCCACACCAGCGTTAGATCCTGACTGATTTCACGTTCATCAGCATTGCCGCACGACGGGTCTTTAGAAAAATCTTGTGAAATTAAGACAGGCAAGGTATCGACTAAGGTGTCGACCTGGTCACTTAAGTGTGACTCAGCATGTCCTTCATCCAAAGACTTTTCATGCGGCTTCACATTCAAATTCTAAGCCAACTCAACTTATCTCAATTAATCATCATAAGCCTTTAGTGTAACTCAAAGCAGGAAAAAGTGAGAAATATGCACGCAAACAATTCTAAAATTTCTATTGGTATTCGTATTTTTACTTTTTATCTCATGAGAATGAAAAATTTCTGCTAACAAAAAATAATCTTTTTTTTTTTCTATTACAGAAATTGTCGCCAACTAGGTCAGAGTTGTTCTAGTGCGAAGAAATGCTGCCCTGGTTTCGATTGCAATCAGTTAGTTCTGGGATTAGGATACAGTAGTATTAGATGTGGTTATGCCAGAAAGAAGACATAAATCTCCTACTCAAGCTCTCGTAAAAATGTTACTTTTCTATCAACTATGTTCAACAGCAATTTATATTAGACAAAAAATTGTGCGCCATGTAATCCAGCCGTTAATGAAGTTTTGTGTTAATGGAATTTCAAAAATTAAAAAATATGCATAATGTATATGCAGTTATTTTTATTATACGTGACGATTGTAACGGACATTTGTATTAGAAATAAAAAATTAGATTACTCGTTCGAAAACACATGGTTCTTTTGTTTTTGCTTATGAAGTACTCAAAAATGTGTAATAGGGCTCATAGTTTATAAAAAATTTGGCTACTTACATACTATCGCAACAATGCCAATGTTCAAGATGACTCGTTAAGTTGGCAACCCTAATTTTGCATATGTCGTACGCGCTAAATAGATAACCATGTTCTTCGTTTCATATAATGTCGCCAAGACGATTGCGATAATACATAAGAACCAAAATTTGCTTGTACATTTCCCAGATCTCTCGAATGCTTGAATTATTCATTTAGATAAAAAAAAAATGTCGGGATAAGATAGTATATAAAATATGACAGTTAAAATTAAATACTGTGTGATGGATCTATATGCGTTTTTCCAACTAATTCTCTTGGGAAATTTTTGGACTATCAATTCACGTTATTCACAACCAACCCTTCGGCAGAAGAGAATCGTGATATGTAAATTAATTTACAATAAACAGGAGAAGTTTCCGAGCTTAAGTGAGAGAAGAATAGAAGATATACTCGAGCCAGGTGAGATTGCTACAGAAGGTATAATATTAGAATTATAGTGATTTGATTCTTATTAGGAGGAAACTTTAAAGTGACGATTGTTCACCAAGATTGAATTAAGATTAGATTAAATCGGATGATAGATTAGATCCTTAATTAAGACAAGGATCAAGTTTGTTAGACTCCTAATTGCTCACGTTTTACTGTCATTGTTCCACTTTCACGGTTAACATTGAGACTATTAGGGGTGCTTGTTTAGTAGCACTCTAAAAAATACTCAGCGTTTTCAAAAGTTCATTCTTCAAACTCTTCGATATCTACTGGAAATTTTATTGTGCCTGTCCATTCGACAACGTCAGCAAAGCAAGTCAAGTAACGTTATTCAAAAAATGCCACGTTTTTACAAAAATACAGTTTCGTTACAGTTAAGCATATGTGTAATCGATAGAGGTACACAAGTAAAAATAAAAAACTGAAACATAAATTATGAGGATCATTTTTAAAAATTAACAGTAATTAAGTGCCTTTATATAAAATAGGTTTAACATTTATTATTTAAGTTTAACATTTATTGGAATAGAATTAATTTGGATAATCTCACACCATGCCATCTATTGCGCTGATTCTGAAACAGCTGACAGGTGCAGCCATCTAGTGAGGGAAAATCTCCACTAAAACTGTCCTTTACAAGACATTCTCTTACTGTTATTAGTTGAAATTGTGTCTGTTCTTTGTATGTGTGTGTGTGGAAATTAATAGATAAATTGGATCATGTCGAGTGTTTCTTTCCTTCCCCCACTCATCTAGGTGCTCGAGAGAGAGGCGCGAACCTCTTAGAACTGTAGAGTCCCAGAAACTCAGCCTAATGTGGACCAAAGGGTGGCTGAATTTGTGAAAATACCGGATTATCGTGAAGTATTAAAAAAAGGAATGAGTAGCTCTGTTTCCTCAAAACATATTGAACTGTACTTATATGCATTGTTTTCATGAGAATATAACATAAAATAAACTGCCCAAATACCCTTAAAAGAAAAGTACGTATTTTATGAAAGCGTAGAACATTTACTACGTGAAAACTACTTGACTGGGTCTGCACGTGGGGTTTTTTCGACCTGCAAGGGTGTGGCTAAGTTATCCGTACTGCCGGGTTATCGAGTGCCGAGTTTTCGGGATTCTACTGTATTAATTTATGTTATGTAATATCGATACAAAATCTTTTGTTTCGAACATCACAATACTATTCTCTTTAATAATATTTTTAAGAATTTTATTTCTTTTTTTTTTCAAACAGTTGACGAAAGGCAAAGTCATGTCACAAAAAGATTATTTTTTTTAAGAGACTCTTTTGATAAAAAGTTGGTCTCTGAATGTTAAATTTATCAATTAGCCATCAGAGAGACTATATTGTCTCTTTCCCTCTTGTCTCTCTCTATCTCTCTTTCTTCTCTCTCTGTATATATATATATATATATACTGGCTGTTATACTCGTTCTTTGCAAGGGCGAATTGAAAAATTAAACAATACAGATTGAAGGATAAAGAAGCTTTTAATGAGTTAATTTTACTTGAATTATAAATTAAACAAAAAAAAAGCCTTTTGTATATCTCATCTGAAAAAAAAACATATTTGTTAAATTTTAAGTCTGTAGATCTATAGCTG
>BMAV01019815.1:0-40763 GCA_019973955.1 Trichonephila inaurata madagascariensis
TTTTCTTTCATTTCACATGTGTACGTACTATTGAATTTTATTTTTCATGTAGTTTTAATTAAATTAGAATGTGTTAAATTTTTCTGAATTGCATTTATTCTATAACAGTTCTTATTTACATTTTTATAACATTATAAAAGATTATATTTCGAAATTTTGGGTTTTTATGAATTGATTAGCTTTAACATTGTGGTTATTACCAAAAAATAAAATAATTCGTTAGTATCATCTCGTGGTCTTTTTAGGTAAAAAAATCTTTAAATACTCGTATTTTTTTAAACTTAATATTGCAGATACTATGAAACGTTTGCGTATGTATGTTTGAACAATTACCCATTTCCATCTTTTTATTAACTTTTATCAAATTTTTTCTTTTTGAATTAGAAATTAGTTTATGCCTATGAAGAATCTTGTGTTATTTTATTTGAAGATAGATTAATTTTTCAGATATTTAAGATTAATATGCAAATATTTATTAAATATCAGGCAAAATAATCGAGATGAATTTAGAGCTGTGTTTCGGGTGTAGAAAATTGTTATTCTGGTATCACATTAAAAACAGAAAAATATTCTATAGTTCATCAGAATATTTTATAATACATCATTAAACTTTTAAGTATATTGTAGTAATTGTGTGTTTTGTAAATAAAATGTGATATAACATGATATAATATTTGTATTATTTTTTGAATGAAATCAAACCTGTTAAATAAAATTTAAAATAAATGAAAATCGTATGTTTAATGATACACAATGTCAATGAAATAATTTTTTTGTTTGATTTAGTGTAAATCGTGTGGATCCGGATTATTGTAGACAGATGAATTTGAAACATAACCAGAAATTGAATTGGAAGCCTCATTGTAGCCTTAAACTTTCTTGAAATAGAATTATTGCGTAAGAACTCAAAACCCTCCGCATATACACAGAAATGAGTGACAATCAGCCTAGTAAAAGATTACTTAAATTAGGTTCGTATTTCATCAAGTTTTTAAAGTTTTGTCATACTCTCTTTTCTGTAGTTTTATGGTCGAGGTAGCTGTGAAGGTCATGTGGCCTCGGTAGTCTAGTGGTCAAGGTATCGGGTCGGGGTGGATGTCCCGGCAGCCCGACCCCAAAGACCCCGTGAGGGGGAAGCACTTTAAAACTGTCGAAGCCCTTTCCCCCCGTTTTGTGCCAGCTCTGGTGTCGTCCTGTACTTGACCATGGTTCAAAATGACGAGGGTCGCCAAAAAAACCCTCCTGTAGCTGAACAGTACGACGTTAATATTCACTCACTCACTCACAGCTGAATGGTCATAGTTGCGAACTGGCGTTGTCGCATCGCAGATTTGAAACTTACTGCCACTGAAGACATTCCGTATAGAGGGGATGATGCACTTTAAATTTGTCGAGGTTCAAAGTCCTCGCGTTTGTGTTTTTGGTGAGGGGAAGAGCTCTTGGGGCTTTACTTGCGTGATTAAAAATTTTGGGTCTATCCCCGTAGCTATCATTTGCTTCACGGGCGGCGAAAATTGGAATCAAATTCGTTTTTTGGTTGAACAATATAAAAATTTTTTTTTTTGAGTAAATTACTTTTTTAATGTTTCGCCCAACGTCAGGGGTTTTTTTTCCAAACATCTTCTTGCTCTTTTCTTTAGGGGAAGAGTTGGATATTGACCCCTCTTCTTGGCAAAAAAAGCCGCCCCTATCATTTGGGCTAGTCTAATCAACAATTTTTTAAAGGCAATCGCTAAATATCGACTAATCAGCTGCTTCGTTTTTCCCCCAAAAATTATTTTGCATTAATCTATTAAATTAAGGGCGTTTTTTTCATTAATTCGATGGATTAGAGAATGTTTGATGTTTTTCGCAAATTCTCTGAATGTTGTTGGTGTAATTCTCCAATAACGAAAGAAAATACACCTCCTGCAGTAAGAAAAGTTGCATTTCGACTGCATAATTTTTCTAAGCCAATTTTTACTGGCTTTAAGTCTGCTACAGTTGTAGTCACAGTTTCAAACTTTACATTGGCCAACATTTGTTCTTTAATAAAAAAAACTTTTAAGCATTGCCAACAAACTATTCTAGCGTGTTTAGGTATCCAAACAAATCATCTTTTCACAACCAAACTCTTTAACATATTTTTTTGTAAAATATCATTCTTGAGAGGTGATTTTCTGAATAATTTTACTACATTTCTAAGCCTCGTGCTATTCCCGGGAATACAAAAAGTACGGAAATCTTATGATTTCCCGGGTTACCGGGAAAGAAACCTAATACAGAGCGATTTAAAACTGTCTTCGCCAAATGTACGATCCTGAACTAAGCGCGAAACACATTTTCAGGTAGAGAAATGCCTCAGTTTTCACGAAAATTTGCAACGTTGCAATTCACACGGCTTATAATACAGCGTTTTAAATACTTCAAAATATTCCATAAAAAAACATTTATTTTTCAATTCCTACTATTAACTCACACTATATATTAATAGTCACTCAAAAAAGTATTAGAACATTTGACATGCATAACTGTAAAGCCATTTATTAAAATATTTATTACATTAAAACAAAAACAAAATGAATTAAGAAATATTTTAACATTTGGTATGCAGTATATAAGGAACATTTTAGTAATATTATAGGATTACAATTTGATCTAGCTTTTCAAATATAATTCAAAGGCACACTGGAGTCAAAAAAGTATTGGGACACTTTTGAAATGAGAAATTTAACAAATATACAGCTCGTCAATATAATTTAATTTCACACCACTATTCTTGGACTGGAATTTTTAAACATAAACGTTTCAACAGATACGATTATTTATAGAAAAATGGCGAGAAACCAGGATATATCGGTTGGTATGCGAAATCCCTTTATAAGTCATTGGAAGGAAGGGAAATCGATTCGCTGTGTAAGAAAAATCTTCAAATTGAGTAAGTCTACTGTTTTTAACATCATTGACAGGTTCAAAAAAAAACAAACAGTGTTGAAAATAAGCAAAGATCAGGGCGTCCAAAGATATTTAATGAACGTGAAGAGAGGTGGATTGTGTGAGACAAGTACGCATTAATCCAAGAACTAGTGCAGTAAAAATGACTTTGCAATGTAAAAGTAGGTTCGGAAAATCAGTAAATCCTGAAACTGTGGGAAATGTTTTAAGAAAACATAACTATCATGGGGCAGAGTACCTTAAAGAAAGCCCTACATCAGCAAAGCAAATAGATAAGCTAGGTTGGCATTTGCAAAAATGTATGTAAAGCAGCCAACAGAATATTGGGAAAATGTAATTTTGGGTGTTGATGAAAGCAAATGTATTTTTTTCGGGTCGGATGGTAAGCCAAAAGTTTGGCGGAAATCAAATACAGCAATGCATGTCCAAAATTTACGGACTACTGTCAAATATGGAGGGGGTAACCAATTTGTCTGAGGCTGCATGGCAAGCTCTACTGTCAGGAACTTACATTTTATAGATGGTATAATGAATAAATATGGCTATTTTTTGACATTCTTAAGCGAAATTTAAGGCAAAGTGCGAGCAAGCTGGGAATTTTAGGGCAGTTGTACCAAGATAATGATCGGAAACATACTGCAGATAGTATTTGTAAGTTATGGGTCCTCTATCACTGTCCTAGTGCTATTAAGACTCCTGCACAAAGTCCAGACCTTAATCCCATTGAACATGTGTGGGATTATTTGCAGCAAAAACTATATGAGCACCAAATTTCTATCAAGCAGGATTTAAGAAAATATTTGGTCGAAGAGTGGACCAAAATCGATAGATCGTTTTGCAAAAAATTGATCCAATCCATGCCAAATAAACTTCGAGAGGTCATAAAAAGTAAGGGTGGCCCAACAAGATATTAATTTCTAAGTTTAAATTGTTTTTCTTAATTTATTGGGAAGTGTCCCAATACTTTTTTGAGCACGTTTTTCAACTCGATTTCTTTTACTATCAATTTTTTAATCATAATTGTATGAGATTTTGTTCAAAATATTATTTGTATTTACTAAAATAACATTTCTTTTCTTTTATTTCATTTGTATGTGTTTAAGTAAAATATTGTGGCCGCGGTAGCCGAGTGGTATAGGTATTGGATCGTGGCTTGCCTTGTCACGAGTTCGAGCCCAGTACCACTAAAGACCCACCGTGTAGGGCAGCGATGGACGTTAAATCTGTCGAGAACTGAAACGTCCTCCCGTTGGTGTGGTGTGGTGTGGTGTGGTAGTTAGGAGAGGGGGGTGCCAGCTCAGGTGTCGTCCACGTCACTTGACCATGGTTCAAAATTACGTGGTCCGTCGCCAAAAGCCCTCGTGTGACGAACAGTGCGACGTTAATATTCATTCAATCTCAATTAAGTAAAATATGATAAAAATCTAAGAATTGGTAGTGTGTCCCAATACATTTTTGTGTGACTGTATATTTATCTTGTTTTCAAATTTTCAGTCGTTGATAAAATACATTTTAAAGCGCTCAGTTGAGCTGAGATTTTACATACATGATTTATTTTGGATGACATTGTAATTTAATTCTTATTAAAAAATTAATTGATTTAAACTAATTATATTAAAGAATTACAAATACATCTACGTTGGCATCATTTTTGGCGACTTGTGTCAAAATTTGAAAAGTTTTTTTCCTCACATTTTAAAGCGCTCATTTCAGCTGAAATTTTCTTTACACTATTGTTTTAGGTAAAAAAAAAACGATAATTTAATTATAATTAACTAAAACTAATTATTTAAAGAATTACAGATACAGCCACGTTGGTTTCATTTTTAGCGACTTGGGTCAAAATTTTAAGATTTTTTTTTCTCACGTTTTAAAGCATTCAATTGAACTGAAATTTTATATACACTATTTTTTTTGGATGACAATACGATACTTTAAGTGGCATTTAAATTTTATTAATTATCATTAATGTTGTGATTCTGTCACATATGTATATACACATTTATATTAATTGTAACAATTTAATAAAAAGTAACTAAAGCAAAAATTTTCTTTGCTGATCTAAGTAGGAAATGACTTAATTTTTTTTATATTGCTACCTTTCAACACATAAAGGAATAACTCATTTAGCATTACGGTATAGGAAAATAAGTGCGAAACACATACACACTTTTTATATCAGAAAAAATGTGTTTACTCGGATAAAAAGAAGTACTATGATAAAATACAGTAAAACCTGTTTTTGTGCGGTAGATAGGGGCCGCATAACAAGAAACCAAAAAAATATTCAAAAATTATATAATATTTTATAAATACTTGCACTTATATAACAAAAACTTGGACGACATACAGCAGAAAATTTTTTTGATGAGAAGAGTCGCGCTTAGAAAATAAATCTGCCAATTATTAACGAAAATTATTATTGAAATTGTTTCCAAACAAAATAAATAATTAAAATATATATACATGGGAACACTTTTAAAACATTTAATTTCTCATTGTTTACATGGAGAAGTTTTCAAAATTCACTGCTCCTCCTCGTAATCCAAAGCGTTAATTTTCCCGTGATGAATTAGTTCAAAATCGCTTTCGTCATTTGAAGGTACAATTTCAATTGATTCATTTTTTTGGCACCATAGTGTAAGTAATAAGTTTTTGAGACGACAGTCGGCTGGTCAGTTTGTTGTAAACGTCGCGATAACCAGATGTGCATGATCGAAGCTCTTTTTGGAATTTCAAACTCCTTTTGGAATTGGTATTTATTTTAAGAAAATGCTTTTCCGATTTATTGGAAAGCTGGATCCCAGCATACATTTTATCCGCTCTCAAAGAATCCGGTTCTTGTGTTCGTCTTTATAATCTATCAAATATCGATAATGTCGCTGTCATTGAAAGTTTCGCCCTCAATCAAGCGCTTGCTGCTAGCGCGTCGAGAGAAAGCAATTAAACGTGCATTCTCGGGGGATTGTTTATAAAAAATGAACAGAGTGTACATACGTATGTACATCGATAGAAAACATTACAGTAGCGCCAAAGCCGTTGAAATTCGTATACCGCTTAAAAAAAGGACCGCACAAAAACAGGTTCTACTGTAAGTGGGGTTCTCTATGCGATAGTGAAGTGAAAATATAACATTAATGTTAGAATACTTTTTATATCTGGAAAAATATTTCGTGAATTTGGGTCATGTTCTTTATCGTAAAGCGAGGATAGCCTTAAATTTCTGTGTTAATTTTGTAAAGAAGTGTTGTGATTGCCACTGAGAATTGTATCGCTTGCTAAATCTGCCATAAAGTGGCCGACAACTGCTATTGATCATAAACAGGTACTGTATGTTCAATAAATAAATGGATAAAAGTATAAATGTAAATACGTTTAACGCACAAAAGCGCTTAAGATGAAATATTGGTTAACACGAAATAGTACAATGGTCCCGACAAACCACTATGTATTTTCATGCATTTTTTTCTTTTAACATTAAACGAAAATGGCTTAACACAAAAAGGTTTCCCTTCTGGGAGTGGCCGTGGAAGCCAAGTGTTCAAGGTACCGGATCGTGGCTGACGTGTCATGAGTTCGAGTCCAGTACCTCTGAAGACCCGCCGTGTAGAGGTGCAATGCACGTTAAATCTGTCGAGAGCTCAAACGTCCTCCCTTTGGTGTGGTGTGGTAGTTAGGAGAGGGGGTGCCAGCTCATGTTTCGTCCTCGTCACTTAACCATAGTTCAAAATTATGAGGTCCGTCGCCAAAAGCCCTCGTGTGGCTGAACAGTGCGACGTTAATATTCACTCACTCACATTCCCTTCTGGGAAGTAACAAAATACCGTGCTGTCCTACTGTATCATTGGTAGAATTTATTGCAGTAGATGATAATGTGTGTACAACCCTAATTATGGCAAATAAAATAATTTTGGAGTTTGTTCAAAGCTCAAAAAATATCATGTTTGCAGATTCCGACGACGAAAATGAAATGAATAATGCGATTCCTGTTTCCACATCTCTGAAATGAGGAACGTCATGAAATGTATGGGCAGTTATTTAGACGCTAATTCCAATGGTCAAATGGATTAACAAAATGGACGGTATCGAACAATTCGTTGAAAATTTGACGCTGAAAAAAAGCAATGCAAAGAAAATATCAGATTATTTTCCAAAAATTCATTAAACGTTTAATTTTCAATTTAATTCAAAATTTTTATCGAATTTCTTTAAGTTCTTGTGAATGCTTTTATTTCATTGATTTTTATAAAATACATGCATGTATACATATTTATGTAAATAAAATAAACTCTAATAAACTTAATTTTGTCACTATGGTGGTTTTATCCCCCAATATTCTTTAACATGAAAAAATATTTGTCCCTTCAGTTTCGTGTTAAACGATTTTCACTGTAGATATGGGGAGCTTTATCTGATGTTTTTGAAATTTTACATTCCTATAAGTTTATCAGCTAGCGAACTTTTATCGGGTATGTTCTAATTTTTCTTTGTTTCTCTAATCTGCATATTTGTTTGCAGCGTTTAGCTGTAGGTCATTTTTTTTAAAAAGTAATTTTATTTTCAGTTTTTTAAAAGGTTGACTCACATGTTTTATTTGCTTTAAATTATATTTCAGCTGTTACTGATGCTGTCAAAACTCGCTTGATTTCAAAATCTGCTTTTAAACATGAACTGGAAAAGCCTCGAAAATCGCATTCAAAATGTTCTACAAGTAAGAACCCATTTGAATTGTAAGATTTATGATCTATATTTTAGTGAGGAACGATCATAGTTAAAATTGTAATAATCACAGTTTTTTTCCTAGGGGCAAAATTTATATAATGATACTGATTAGATTTCTAATATTTTCATTCATTTTTTTATTTTTAAATTTCCTATAATATTCAACAGTGTATAACAGAAAACCGCAAACCCATTTTTGTCTCATAAATCACTTGCTATGTTTTTCGTCTTTGGGTAGACCTCTGCTTACCTAATATTGAATTTTTACAAATTCATCAACTTAAATGTCTGACTGCTGATATAGAGCTCTACTTACTTTAAGGTATCAGACTACGTTCGGAACCGTGATTTTAGGAAAGCGCATAAATGGATAATTTTCATGATATTTAGTGTCACTTAGATTAGAATACATATATACAATTGTTTTAAGGACATTTTGACAAAAAAAATTTATTTAAATACAACATTTTGGCAAAAAATTAACTTAGAATAATTTTTTTTTCAAAATGTATAAATTGTTCCGAACGTACTAAAGTTGCAAAAGCGTATAAATGGATAATATTTATGATATTTAGCGTCACTTAGATTAGAAAATGTATATAAAATTGTTTTAAGAATAGTATTGCAATAAAAAATTATTTAAGTACAATATTTTGACAAAAAATGAACATAGAATGACCCATTTTCAAAATATTCTCCTTTTGCGAAAAATGCTTCTATTATAATAATATTTTGCCCGTATATAGCTCAGACCTGTGTACAGAGGCTCAAATAGAATTTTTGAAATATATAACTTAGAAGTGGGGTTATCCATGTTTAACGACAACAGAGGGGAAAAATTTTAAGAAAAGCGCCGATAATTATTTCAATGGGTTGTAACACTGAAAATAATGTGAATTTTTCAAAAATCATAGCTGAGCCTCTGTACAGAGGTCTGAGCTATATACAGGCAAAATATTATTATAATAGAAGCATTTTTCACAAAAGGAGAACATTTCGAAAAAAAAAGGTTATTCTCTCTCTCTCTTAGTTTTTTGCCGAAATATTGTATTTGAATAATTTTTTTGTCAAAATGTTAAAACAATTTTATACATGTATTCTAATCTAAGTAACACTAAATATCATGAAAATTATCCGTGTATGCGCTTTTTTAAAATCACGGTTCCAAACGTAGCTTTTTAACTGTATAGCGTTTAAAACTTAAGAAACAAATGTTAATTAATTTGAAATTAAAAATGAATTAATAGCCTACTGAATTTAGCCTGAATTAAAAGTAAAACATTCTCAAATTTAGTTTCAAAATCGGAATAGAGGTAATTTAAATGTTGAACGTAGGTAAAACGTCATCTTCCCGGCGAATTGTATGTGACAAAATGAAAAACTGGGAAAATTTGCGACGTCCCTTTAGCTTAACCCTCTGACCGGAACATCCGTCTCTCAGGCGGAGATGATTTGCTTTGATGCCTGTAAATTACACTGTGGTGTGATTTTTGGCGTGGGCTACCTTGACACCTTCAGTTGGACTCTACCCAGTAAGAGGATCACGTGGTGATACTTGACGATCTTTTCCAACTCACGATAGGTGCGATTTTTCTTATCTATCACCGTCTATCAGACGGATATTCCGCGAGTATTTCGTTTTTGGTATTATTTTTAATTATTTTTACATGAATATAAATCTAATCAGATTTTACAAAAATATTAGTCACAACTCTTGTGATAAAAATATATTAATACAGTGTGCCTCGCATAAAAACTTGAGTATTAAAAATTCTATTCAATTTCATGAACTATAAGGACATTTAAAACAGTCCTTAAGGTAATAAAATTAAAAAAAAAAATTGCATACCCGTCTGTTAGACGGATGTTTCTAAGAGCGACAAAAAATTGATGTTCCAGCCAGAGGGTTAATTTTGGCAAGAAAATCTGACATTATGGTCCTTGTTTTAATAAAATATATGCTGTCACATTGTAATTTCAAATTGACTTCATCATATTTAGTAAATAAATCTGTTAAATAGGTAAAATTTGGTTTCCACTTAAATGTGTTTAATTTTAAAATTAAAGTCACGATCTGTTTTAATGAAGACAATCATCGTACACCCCATTCACACCTCATGGACCCCTAAATTATTTTTCCATTGGCGTTGACCCCTTTTAGGTCATCATAGACCTCTGAGGGTCGAGATAGACCACTTTGTGAATCACTGGTTTATAACAAAGATATTAAATAACATATATATATTTAAAATTTAGAATATCCTTTCATACGTTTACTGACATTTTAAAAGAAATGAGAAATGTATGTTAAATGCTGTAAAGTTAATAATTTAAATGGATTTTTTTAAAATTACTATTTATATATTATAATAAAATCGATATATTCTTATAGTTATGATTAATATAAATGGAAGTTTGTTATATATATTAGAATATGCTTTTATATAATACAAAAAAGTACGTACGTATTATCGTAACAGTTGCCAACGTTCAAGATAACTCGCCAAGTTGGCAACCACAATTTCGCATGTGTAGTATACATAGAATTGGCAATCATGTGCTTTGTTTCGTCTTAATGTTTCCAATAGGTTGCGATAGTACTTAAGCACCTATAAAAATATGTGTAAAAGGACTTAAGACATTAACTCTTGATCTACCGCATTATGATTTACTGCAGTTTTTTTCATGCAATATTTTTTGGATCACTACATTGAAACTTAAGGGATATACATAAACAAAATACTCCAATTTGGAAATTTAATCCGTTAAAGCTAATAAATTAAAGATATTCCACTGTAAAATTAATTATATACACCATTCACTTAAAATAAATAGTCAAACATTTTCTAGGTCTTCATTAACATACAAAAACATGACACTTAAATTTTGACATTAACTATTTTTTTCGGGACAAAAATGATAATCTTTGCAATCCGCTGAAAACACAACTTCTGATATAAAACTATTCGCCTTCCCCCTCTAAAATACTTGTCATAGAACCCGTGCTGCCGTATATCTTGGAAGAGTGGATTTCAAAGAATACTCCTGCTAAGTATTGTCAGAATATTTATAAAATTGGTTATTCTGTGTTATTTTAAAGTGAGTGGTACCTATAAGTACCGTTGGTAGATAAAGGGTTAATGCCATAGTTGCACTTGTTAGAGAATTTTATTTATTACAAAATTTATTTCATTTTCCATCAAATTTTTTTTTAAATGTTTTTTTCTTCAATTAGTTCACACTCTCCTTACATATATATTTATATACTTTGTGTTCAAATTTTCTGTCATTAATAAAATACTTTTTATTCATCCGCTCAAGTTCAAATACATTTTTTAAAACTTATAGTGGATGGCTCTTCATGTTAATACAGTTTTTTTTTCAAATATTAATTCATTGATTTAATTTAATTAATTATATTTTAAGAGATATATTTCAGTCGATATTATTCCTCTAGATGGCAGCACCATTGGATAAAACAGCTTTTGTTGAATTTGTGATGAAGATTTAACTTAACCTGAATAATCATATGCTATAGTTAGACATCAGCATTCCTTTTACACTGTTTTAAGATGAATTATTACCTATTTTTCAACTTTTATTAAAAAGTGTAATTACAAATTTAATGTGGTTAAAAAGTTTTTAATGTTAATTTAAAAGGTATTTCACCATTTAATATTATAATTCTGTCATATGTATAAACATATTTATATTAATTATAATTATTTAATACAAAGTAACTAAAATAAAAAATTTTCTTTGTTGACCTAAGTAGGAATTGACTTAAAATTTTTTTTATATTGTTCATTTTTTTAACTTCCTATTTTGTATATTAATAGTTATGTACATGATGAACTTCAATCCAATTCAGTGAAATTGTTGAGAACTTAACATTATTTGGTTTGAATAAAGTTCATTTTCTTGTTCTTCATTTAAATTCAAGTTTTTTTTTCAGGTAAAGATAATATACATCAAAGTATGACAAATATCTTGCCCCAAGGAGTAAGTCATTTTTTTAATTTCATCATTAAATAAAATTTAATTTCAATGCATATTAGAAAGTTAACATTAGTTTGCATTTAAGATGGCTTTAGAATATATTTATATCCTTTTTTTCTATAATTAAAACTAATTTGTTTAATCTTTTTTTTTCTATTTAAATTAACTAATTTAGGCAATTTTATGAAACTAATACTATGATAAACTATAAGCTATAATTTTTCTATTAAAACTGTATTTCAGTTAATTATAATTTTTTTACTAATTGCACTATTTTTAAATTAAATTTTCCTCAGTGTGTGGTGTAGTTTATATTTAAATATTTATTGATCTAAAATTTTAATACTCAAAATTAAACTTTTTTTATGCTCACAGGAATTGTGAAAACTCAATATTTTATAGTGTATATGTGACTGTTAAAGTGTATAATTCAGTTATATCATAGAGAGAGAGAGAATAAACTAGGTATTTCATGTGAAATAACTAGACAAGTCAGTTAAAGTATAAAACAGATGAAAAATTTCATACTTGACCTAGTTATTCTATGAAATAATTAAGGATAGACAGTTAAAGTAAAAAATAAACAATTTCAAAGATATTTTATAAATTAGTTGATCATGTAAATAGCTAAGATCTCTCGAAAAATAAATTTCATTCCTTTAAGGGATGAATAATTGATAAATAATAAGGAAAAGCAAATGACATAGTTTATTCATATTGCTAACATTAGTTAAACAGAAAGGGGAAAAATGTATACGTTCAAAAATAGAACATATTTAAATATTATCAACAAAAATACATGCTGGGAAGAAAAACCGTTGCTTCATAAAATCAATGTGTAAACTTTTTAAAACAAAAATGTAAGAGAATATTAATTTATAAAATTTATGAGATATCTATTATACTTTTCATTATCTATTAGATCAAGGATTGCTGTGATAGCACTTTGGATTGCACTGCTTATTATTTTTGAAACAAGCACACTTTTTACTGTTGCATGTTTTTTTAACATGAGCACTTTTTAAATCCCTTCCAATACTGCAATTTTGAACTGTTGCAACAGATTAAAGCGTTGCAATATTTGGAACTTTTTCAATGGAAATTAATTCTAACTGACATATACTAAACTGATATCTAGAGCACAATTGTTTTGCTCGGCCATCTCTAGTTTCTAATCTGAAAAAAATCCTTCCCAAAGCAGCTAGAACCTGTTCAAAGAACTTTTAAAGATCAAGTAATCGTTATTCTACAGAATACCTAGTTAAATCATAGAATTGAATAATTTTATATACTTAAACTGATTTGTGTATAGTTATTTCATGAAATAACGGATTTCAACCTTTAACGGTAACATATACAAAATTTTACTTTATCGGACCCCTTTTGCTTGCTAATGGAAAAGGAGGTATATACGTATGCATGTTTCTATTTCTGAAGATTAACAGTACTAAGATTTTAGTTAACAATTCACAGAAATGATGCCATTATTACAATTTACAGTGTCATTATACTGAGTTGTTATCATTTTTCCTTATAATTTATCTTGTTCAAAAAGATTTTTTAATTTACTTTATGATTAATATTTAAAGAGGAAACTCAAGTGAAGTATTTGTAAAAATTTAAATCACGTTTTATTTTCCAGATGATTAACCTCATGAGAGAAATAGACAAGCAAAAGCAGCAAGATTCACAATGCAACTATTTTTACCGAAAACCTCACAGTCAAGAACATACCATGAAATTAAATAATGCTGATACATTTAACGAAAAAATTAGATATTTTAACTTGGGTGAGGAACAAGATTTTAAAGCTGAAGGTTGCGAATGGAATAATAAATTAGTTACAGATTATATCTGTGATAAAAAATGTTATAGCCAGTACACAGGAAATCAAAAAGGCACAAACACTTCTAACTTAACATCTATGAATTGGGACTTGAATGAAGGTGAGTTGCAGGATTGTGATTACATGAATAGGGATTTTCACAGTGCACCTCCAAAATATGGATCTGAAGTAACTTACAATGCAAGTGAAATTGAATCTCTTAATATGTGTCCTGAATCTCTATTAATTAAAGATTTATATAACGATATAAAAAGTGAGCCTGATTGCAATAAGTCTACAGTGCCATCTGTTGCCAAGAAAGTTCCTTTCATGCTTAAGAGAAAATCGTGTTCTGATTTATCATGTTATGACTTAGAAACAAATGTGATGAATTCTCCTTCATTATTTCTTTCCAATGAAGTAACTAATATGGAACCAACAGAAAATAAAAATGTAATGTCTGAGGAATCTCAAAATTTTAAAGAATGCATGGATAAAGTTTCTCGTCTTGGTTTAGAATCGAATTTTCAATCCATCTCTTGTTATTCTGGGATAAATTATTTATCGATGACAAAAGAAAATTCTGATCAATCCACAAATCAGAATCCTTTTCATACAGCTAAACAAAGTGATTCTCCAAACACAGTATTGAATTCAGATTTTAATCCTATTTTGGACTTGGATTGTGCGAATAGACATTTTCAAATGAATTCAGAATTCTTTCCTTCTAATGGTCCATCTGGCTCAAATGTTGAAATCAGCCATGGGAGGAATGAGGTATCAAAGAGTAATTTTAATATCAATGTTGATTTTACTGACAGAATTTATAAGCATAATTATCTTGCAAGTAATGAAAGTAGTAAACTTTGTTCATTTTTTGATAAACATCAGGTTGAAACATTTGAATCTGCCTTTCAATGTGTACCTCAATATAGCTATTCTAATTTTGAGAGTGATAATGCTGCTTATCCATCATCTTCCATTTCTAGTCCAAAAGTCAACAGTCTTGAGGGAACAAATGTTTATAAAAAATTTAATAATAATTTAAGTTCGGATCACATAAAAACCAGCGAAGATGTTTCATTTTCAATGAAACGTGCTAGTGGTTTGGATTCTAATTCCAAAGTTTTTTCTCTAATTAAACATTCAGAATCTGCTATTAAGTTTTCTGATACAATGTGCTCTAGACATGACACAGAAAAAAGTTTTTCTAAAGAAATAGGAAAATGTCAGGTATTTAAAAATGGTTGCAAAAATTCCAATGAAATATATTTATCTAATGGAAAAAGAAATAGTAAGAGTGAAAATTTTGATTTTCAATATCCATCTCAAAATGAATTTTATGTTTCTTTGGATGAAAATGAAGTTAAATCAACTAATCAATTTGTATCTTATAATACTGATGATTATAAATTTTTCAATTCATCATTTGATTGCAAATCTAATGTTTTACAGCATTCCAAGCTTAAAGGTTTTAATGAATCTAAAGAAATTAAGAAGTACATATCTTCAGAATGTGAAAGTGACTATATTAATGGTTTAATTAATGAATTAATGTAAAATATAATTATTTGAAATGATTTACGAGTGGGTTAAATTTACATCTGCATGTAAAATAATGTGTTTCATAATTTTTTTCCATGAATACTAAATTTAATTTTCTATATAAAGTTTCTGTATATTCATAATTTTACTGTGAATCTTAATATTCTGTTTTATGAAATAAGCTAAAAATGTCAAATATTTCAAAATTATCTAAATTTATTTATTTGAAAAAAAAATTTAATCTTTCTGTATAAATGCTTTTTTAATTTAAAAAAATCCATTTTGAAGTAAATTTAGGAGAAATTAAATTTAATTCAGTATTCATTAAAAAAGCTTTTGGGGTGGATGAACATTACGTATTCACATATACAGGAGTTCTTTATGGACACACTTCCCCAGGAGCTATTAAATTATTTTTAAAAGCCACTTTTTAATCTTTGATTCAGTGAGCATAAATATAATATATATAATCAGGGAACCCATCATTCATACATAAATAGATATCCAAGACTTAATATAAAATATAATAAATTTAACTCTATTGTACTATATTTATATATCTTAAATGTAATTCATGCATGCAGTGTTCATGATTGCCTATCAAATGCTGTGATTTTTATTATTGGATAATATGTATTCTATGATTTATTTTGATAGTTTTTACACTTAAATAAATTATTATTAAACTTGTATCTGAAGTTGTTAATTTATGACTAATTGTCTATATTAGATGTAAAGGAATGTCACCTGAATGCTCATTTGTTATTTTATTATTCAAGAAATTTACTTGAAATGTGTGTGAGAGAGAAAGAAATTAATTAAATGGAAAGTTTTGTGTAGGTTTTCTTAAATATGTATATAATCCTTAAGGTACGATTGTGACATAAAAAAAAAAGACATCAATTCATGTTTACTCGTATGTATTTGTGTTGTGTTTCAATATTCAATTGTTTTGAAATACATTATTTGGTTTGTTTTTAACAGAATTCATGAGTGAAGATTCCGTTTTTGAGCAATAAAGTTGGTGCTTTTTATAATTTTTCGCGGCTATAATACACTTGGTGACTGCTGATGTGATTTGAAGGGGTTTGACCTTTTAAATTTCTTCCTTCGGTTATTTTTATTTTTTGAAAAAATAGATTTGTTTTTTACGGAGGATGTATGCGGGAAAATTTGAAACAAATAAACCTGACGTTTCAAAGCAAAAATATGTAAATTGGCTATGAAACCTCCACCATTTTGAAAAAAATGAATGAAAATTATGGTCTATTCAATAATTCATTTAGAGTGAAATCAATCCAGTATTCTATAATGTATCACACATGATTTCAACATTATATGAACAACTCTTGGAGCACTTGGAATATATTCTTCTCAATCTTTAGAATTTTTTTTAAAATGTGCCAATTTTAAAAACATTGCCCCTTTTAACAAATCTGGTGGAAGTCCGGTTGAAGAAGCTCTTATAGGATCTGCAAATTGGCGATAAATGACTTTCAGAACTCTTACATCATAAGCATATCTTAGCTGAAAATTCCATTTCAGAAGTGTTAAAATCTCTTTGATTTCAAAGCATATGCATCAAGTCTAAGCTATCCTGGCAATTAGTCAAAATACCTGAGCTAATGCAACCAATCTGGCCGGTAAAATAGTTTGTGTATTCGAATCCAAAAATGCGCTCTACATCCGTCAACAGTTATTCTAAAAAGACTCTGGTTTAAAAAAATCAGGCTATGGAAGCTTTTCTGGGTATATATATTGGAGTACCTGTCCCTCTCGGGCTTTTACCTATCTGTCTGAATAGAAATAAAGATAACATTAGATGATTATTGCCCATTTTTAGAAAATTAATAATTTAAATTAAGAGTAAAATTTTATAATTAATATGAGGTAGCAGAAATTTTACTAGATTGAATATCAGAAAATTCTATTTCAGAGGTGGAAACTGGCTTGAACCTGTAGCAATTGAGCAGAAAGTTTATTTTCGATTCGATGATTGAGTGTCAGACCAATGAGGTTGCAGCTAGTTGTGAGTGTAGTTGATTGAGAAAAAGTGTTAAGTCGAAAGTTTCCCTCTTTTCACCCTTGTGACGAGGAGCTCTCTCATTGTTTGTTGGGTTAAGAAAATGGCTATGGAAGCGAATACCTTCAAAGTCTCTGTTTTTAAAATCAAAAAACCGAAACCAAAGCAGAACGTGAAGTCGTAACTCTGTCAAAACAAAATTCAGATTTGATGTGCTGGTACCATAGCATTTTTGGTGACCATTTGAATAAGCGCACTCCACCTTGCTGCTTAACAAAAATTGATCTATCGGAAAACTACTGGTCGGTTACACCAACAAATATGCTTAAGGTATCCGACTACGTTCGGACCCGCAATTTTGCAAGAGCGTATAAATGGATAATATTTATATTTAGTGTCACTTAGATTAGAAAATGTATATAAAATTGTTTTAAGAATTAGTATTACAATAAAAAAGTATTTAAGTACAATATTTTGAGACAAAAAATGAACATAGAATGAGCCATTTTCAAAATATTCTCCTTTTGTGAAAAATACTTCTATTATTCTAATAATATTTTGCATGTATATAGATCAGATCTCTGTACAGAGGCTCAACTAGAATTTTTGAAATATATAACTTAGAAGTGGGTTTATCCACGTTTTACGACAACAGAGGGGAGAAATTTTAAGAAAAAAATGCCGATAATTATATATATATATTTCAATGGGTTGTAACTTTGAAAATAATGTGAATTTTTCAAAAATCGCGTAGTTGAGCTTCTGTACAGAGGTCTGAGCTATAAACAGGCAAAATATTATAATAGAAGCATTTTTCACAAAAGGAGGACATTTTGAAAAAAGCTATTCTAAGAATTTTTTGCCGAAATATTGTATTTAAATTTTTTTTCTCACAATGTACTTAAAACAATTTTATACATGTATTCTAATCTAAGTGACACTAAATATCAGGAAAATTATTCATTTATGCACTTTTTTAAAATCACGGTTCCGAACGTAGTCGGATACCTTAATTACATTTTCGCCCCTTGTTCACTAACGTAAATTACATTTTCTAGTCGATGCAGGAGTAAACATGCATTCAATAATTTAAGGTTCTTGATTTAAAATTATTACACAAACAACATAGAGATATAAATAAACACAACACAAAATAGACAGCACAATACTTTAAACATGTATCGAGACTTAAATCCTAAGACAAAATTGTATTACTCTAAATATGTTAAAACAAGAACAGTTTCAAACAGTTTTCAATACTATAAGTGAATGGAAACAATTTATTACGACTCGCACTTAATTCACACTCGAAAAATAAATTATCTTTAAAAAATTGCCAGGAACAACAACAAAAAAAAGGCTACACGAAAAACTTCTTGGTAAAAAGTTTTGAAAACTAATGTAAAATATATTGGACAAGTTCAACAAAAAAACCATGACAGTTTCTTTAATTCTTACTTGTCAAATTCTCTTACAAAAAGCTCTATACGTTATTATATACAACACATAATGATTTTCACAAGCAAATGACACATGCTCTCCGCCAAAACCATAATATGTATAGCCTCTACAGCGTTTCTTCAATGAAACCAACTTCTCTTTACGTACTCTAGATTAACTGGGCCACTATATTATATCGACATACAACTAAGGAACACAAGAAAAGGCGGACAAGACTGATAAAAATTTTGACAAGAAATGTAAAATTATGTCAGAAATTATTACAAGAAAGAGTTAAGTATGTATAAATTGTAACAAGAT
Organism: Trichonephila inaurata madagascariensis; assembly: GCA_019973955.1. NCBI lineage: Eukaryota > Metazoa > Arthropoda > Arachnida > Araneae > Nephilidae > Trichonephila > Trichonephila inaurata. Next base: position 18,810 of record BMAV01019815.1, read on the forward strand.
CACATGGTTAACCACTTTGAATATATTGATATCAAATACCAGCTAGATATTAATGGGAAAGAAAACATTTCTAATACAATATATATATGAAAAGCAAACACTTTATGTAAGTTACATGAGTGGACTAGTGTTAAGCATGAGTGTGCTAAGGGAACTATTGTGTACACCGATGACTATAATACTGGAGGACACTGGGGCTAGTATGCCTGAAAACTTTGGTTCTGTTATTCTACTTCAGTTCTATTTCTTTAAAACTGTTATTCTAGTCAATTCCGAAGCAACCATCCAGGCGGTAGTTTTAAAACCCGGCACAGATTGTCTCAGAAACAAAACAAACCTTGTACTCTCTGTATTAATACGAAAAGGCAGGCTTTGATAAATGAGGAACAATTGAGCCACAAGAAAACTCACTACTTCCTCCTGAGTCACCTAAAAACATATTTTTGAGAAATTAGTGTATACTTATACATCTGACCAGGCAGCAAAATCAACAGCCAAATACTGGGCTAACATTCAAGACATCTGGAAAAATGCATAGTACCTTATATTGTGACCAGATCTAGATAAAAAGGTCTCGGAAACGTGCTGAGATAAACTCTACTGGAATGCCAGGCCTTTTTGAAATCCTTGTAAACGCATAACACAACACAGAATAGATCACACAACACAGAATAGGCAACTCAACATAACATAAAAGATACAACACATATTTTTTTTCTAATGGGGCTACGCACTGGTATTTTTAACTTTTGCAGACCTAGCACATTCCCCAGGAGCAGGCATCACTTTTTAGTGCGGCACCATATATAGGCGATACCAATCAGCACAAGTAATTTTAACACCCAGTGTGTGAACCTGCCCTAGGATTAAATTTTTCTGAAATCGCCCAAGCCAAACAGACATTCCGGAGATCTTTTACATGCAACATAATCATACAACATGGCCGCTGTCGATTTTCTGCATCAAGAAAATCCACCCACTTGGACCGGGGTCGAACCCGCAACCATAGGTACACAAGGCCAGCGACAAACCACGGCACACAACACAGCACAATACTTTAACCTTATCTTGAGAACACAATCTTAAGACAAAACTGTATTACTCTAAGTATGCTAAAACAAGAACCAAGTTTCAAAAAGTTTTCAATACCATAAGCCAAAGGAAACAATTTATAACGACTCGCACTTAATTCACTCGAAAAATAGATACTCTTTAAAAAAATTGTTAAGAGCACAAAGTAGAAAAGACAAGGCTATACGAAGAACGTCTTAGAAAAAAAAAGATTTCAAAAACTGATATAAAATTGGACAAATTCAACAAAAAACCATGACAGTTCCTTCCATTCTTACTTGCCAAATTTTTTCTTACAAATGGCTATTCTTGATTATCAACAACACAATGATTTCTCAAGCAAATGACAGATGCTCTCCGCCAAAAACAATGATATATAATAGCATTTGCACCGTTTCTTCAATGAAACCAACTTCACATTACGTACACTAGATTGACTTGGCTACTCTGTTATATCGACAGGACAGTTAAGACATACTAGAAAAGGCGGTCAAGACTGACAAAAATTTTGACAAGAAATTTGAAAATTATTATGTCAGAAATTATTACAAAAAAAATCATTGAAAATAAACCAATGAAATGTTACAAGATCACTGTCAACCCTTTTGAATATATTTATATCAAGTACCAGCTAGATATTAATGGGAAAGAAAAACATTCCTGATACAATATGAAAAGCAAACACTTTATTTAAGTTACATGAGTGGAATAGTGTTAAGCATGAGCAGAGAGAGTAGCGTACACAGAAATTTTCTCAGAGGGGGTGTCCAGGATCGAAAGTTCATCATTCTTGTATCATGCTCCTCTTGATTTTGTCGATTTTCGGGAACAAAAATAGTAAAAAACTAATTATTAATTAAATAATTAGCTTTAATTAATAAAATAAATAATTAATAACAAATACTTAATTAAATTTTGCGTACTATATGCTTAGAATTATGATCAATCGGAAAAAAAATCAAGAACTTTTGGAGGGAGGGTCCGGACCCCTAGGACTTCCCCCTTGTGTGCGCCACTGAGCATGAGTGCTAAGGGGACTATTGTGTACACTGATGGCTCTATAAGAGAACACAGGGGCTATAATGCCTGAAAACTTTGGTTCTGTTATTCTAAAACTGTTACTCTAGACAACTCCGAAGCAGCCATCCAGGCTGTATTATAAAACATGACACAGATTATCTCGGAACAAGACAAACCTTGTACTTTCTGTATAAATACGAAAAGGCAGACTTTGCCAAATGAGGAACAATTGAGCCACACAAGAAAACTCACTACTTCCTCCTGAGTCACCTGAAAACTTATTGCCTGAAAACCTTTCCCAAAGGGACACTTCATGTCGAATACAGATGACGAGATCGTTGCAAACTTACTAGCTCTGGAAAACTTCATGAAGATCGAATATTTTTCTAAAGCGGTTATTCTAATCCAACTCCAAAGCAGCCATCCAGGTTGTAGTTTTAAAATATGACACAGAGATTACCTCAGAAATAATACCTCTTTGTACTTTTCTATAAATACCTAAAGGCAAACTTTGCCAAATGACAGAACACAACTAACTACTTCCTCCTGAGTCACCTAAAACATATTTTACTGAAATTAGTGGGCACATTTATATGTGATCAAGGAGCAAAATCAACAGCCATATCGAAGGCTAATATACCAGAAAATGGGTATTTTTTTTTCAAATGTAGAGCAACTTCCGTATGACCAGTGCAAGACAAAGAGTCACAATAACGTATCGAGGTAACCAAACTGTACTAAAAGATCGAACTTATTTGGAAAGAGAAATATCCCTCATACAATAATAAAATCAAACACTTTATGCATATTAGATGAACAATTCACTGAAGATGAATGGCCTAGAGATTACATTGATGTCCCTAAAATAGAAGATAATACTGGCGCTGGTGCAAAAAGCAAACTCTTTCCCTGTACTCCTGGGCGTTCTTCATGTCCAGGGCCAATCCTAGAGTATCGGTCGCCCTCGTGCAAACACCTAATGTGCCGCCCCCCTAGAGAACTTTTCATATTTTGACTAATAATTAACGTTGACGTTAAAAACTCACCTCTCTACTTATATAAGAATAAGAAGTAAAACACATTAATAATAACTCAAATAAAATTTGAAGCGCAGAACTTCCTTTTTTAGCCAGGTAATAAGTTATAATAGTGACAAAATGCTTTAACAAAATAATAAACTCCCTCTCTCTAACAAAAATATAACCTTTAAAATAAAAATAAACATTTTATAATTGTAAAAGCAAAACAACAGAATTTACTCAAAAAATGCAATCAATAAAAAATAAATATAAGGCACAAAATCTGTGGAAGAGTTTGAGTTAATATAACGTCGCACTGTTCAGCTACACGGGGCTTTTGGCGACGGACCACGTATTTAGAACCATGGTCAAGTGACGTGGACGACACTGGCTGGCACCCCCTCTCTAACTACCACACCACAAACGGGGCTTTAGCTCTCGACAGATTTAACGTGCATCGCTGCCTCAGCTCTTTGTGGTTTTGGGAAGCAGAACCAGACATGCCTGCCATGGTCGATACCTTAACACTGGGCTACCGCAGGCTACAAATCTCGTGAAACGAAAAGTATATTAATCAGTCCTTCTAAGACTAAGTAATAAACTATACCGTAAAATCCGGTGTATTACACGCATTTTTAACTCAAAAAATAAGATCGGAATTTACGGGTGCGCGTTATAAGCCTGGTATAAAAATGAGAGCTTTAAAAATACAAAAAGATGAGTATAGAAAAAGATGCAGACTTTTACATATATCTAAATACTGTTTCTGTGTGAAAGAAATAACATTCCTCATGAATATAAAGGCTTGTAATTCTGAAAGTACACTATTTTATTAAAGCTTGGAATAATATTCGAATAAAGGACTTCAAAACACAACTGCGCACCTGTATTTCAGGTTTCTTTGTAAAAAAGGGTGTGCGTGTGTTATACGACGAATATGTATATATGTGTAGGGGCACGTTATGCGCCAAATTTTACTGTAACTATAAAATAACTTTTCTGGCTTTCTGAGAAGCAAATTTGTTAATAGTTTAGGTTAAATCAGTTTTTTCTGAGATTTCGGATTCAATTGAGATTATGGCCAAATCTGAAAACCTTTCTTGTGTCATATTATTTCTCAAGTAATTTTTTATGACTATGCATATTCTTTACTATGGATGGTACACGATTCCTCGTGTGTGTGACTTATTTCTCTTCTTCCTTTTCTGTTTGGAGTGTCCAATCAGCAAAAGGCAATCAGAGATTTTTTTAAAGTTTAAAAATATATATTCAGGACGGTTAAGATAAAAGGCAGTGTATACTTAATCGTTTGAGAATGAAAGCACAATCAAATTTCAACAATGAGTAAAGAAAAATCAATTCAAAAGGAACGCCATAATTTTCAAGAAAATGGCAGCTGTAATATTTTTTATGTTCAAAATAAGATTCAAATATGCTAGATATCTAAAAATTATTTCAGTTGCTAAAGAATATATTTTTAAAAGGCACCATGACACAAATCATGAAGCAAATTATGACCAGCACATAACAAAACTTTGTGAAGACAAATTGTCCAAAAATTGAGATCAATTCTTCAAAAACAATAAAGAACACTCATTAAATTTGTTGAAGACGATGCAGCTACTGTAAAATTTATATATTATATTTAATCCCGCAAGAAGATCGAAATCATTTACTGAAAGGGAATTTATTTGTAAATATTTATTTAAATCAACGGGAGTATTACGCCCAGAGTACAAACAAAGAAAATTAAAAATGTAAGTTTAAATCGAAATATTGTTGATAGCAGAGTTGATGAAATAGCCGAGAATTTGAGAAATTAGCATAATTCAATAATATCAATATTTCAAGCTTCTTTATTGCAATTTGATGAAAGTACAGATATTCGAAATTTCGCTCATTAAGTCACTTTTTTTCACGAATGCGATGTTGATTTAAAAATAAGTGAAGAACTTTTGAAAATCATTCATATTCAAAATACAACATCTGGAGCTGGTATTTTTAATGTACTCATAGATGTTTTGAAGAAATATAAATTACCACAATGGAAAAGTTGGTTTGCCTTGCTTGATGGTGTGCCTACCAGGGGCGTAGCTACCGCCATATCAGCCGCATCAATGATACGGGGCCCAAAAGCTACAGGGGCCCCAACACGTGTAAGCAAAAAGTCAAAATATGTTATCATTAGTCTTGTTAACAAAGTTCCTTTTTACTTTTAGTAAATCGTCTATCACTGGTTTCAAACGGTTGAAATTTTTATGAACTTTACATCTTTGTTCCCACAATAAGAAATCCTTAAAATAAAGTGACCAACCATCCTCCTTTAGGGAAGACAGTCCTTTTTTATAGGTTATGTCCTTCCTTGAAAGTGTCCTCCTTTTTATCCTCCTTTTCAATATTTTAAAGCTGATAGGTTAATCTCTATATTCAGAGATGAATCAAACATGTTTCCAAAATGTCGAAGAATGGTCTGAAACAAATATCACAGGAAACAACAATTTTCAATGGTATTTTTACTTTGTCGCAAGTAAATCGGGCCGATATAGAACATTATGGCGGGTTTTTATCCAAAAAAATGCCTGATATTAAAATCCATGGCAATCGTCTGTTTGAAGAAGAAAGAAGACTGAAGAAGATTTAAATTCTTATAAATTTGAACAATTGGAAAATCAACATGCTGAGAAATTGGTAAAAGATGGGTGAAATTACTTAAGCCATTTCAAAAATGAACACATTCCATATGAAAATGTAATTATTCTTGTTGAATTTACGTTGTGCTGCCCTGAAGCTAATGCAGCAGTTGAAAGAGTTTTTTTCAGTTGGTAATGATTTTTATGAAGTGACTAGCGAGAAATAAAAATTGAATGTTAATATATTAGATGCAGTGCTTACCGTAAAATTCCGTATGAAGGATATTTTTTGCCCGAACTTTCCGATATATTAGAAAGTGATATGTTGATAAAAAATCATTCAATGGAAAAATAATCCTTTACGATAATAATTAAAATAATGTAAGCGTAATTTTGTTTGAATTAATAAAGCATTTCATAGGCTTGCTAGAAAAAGTCTGCGTTCACCCATAAGAAATCATATAGCAAAGGAAAAATTTAATAGAAATATGAGTTTTTCAAAACAAATTTCTGAATTTGTTTCTTTATTTAAATATTAAGAAAAATTTTAAATTTTAATTAAAACTATTTTAGGTATATATATAAAAAAAAAAAACGGAGTTTTGTAGAAAACACAAAATAGTAGGCAAAAAAAAGGGGCCTTCATTATTTAATTTTCTTGATGTTTAAATTTTTATCAACAGGCGTTATAGGTTAACATAGTTTTGCATTCAGTTATCGAAAAAATAATTTAAGAAAATGGGGATGCAATATTTACTTTTTTGTGGAGCAAGCAATTCCAGGACAGGAAAAAAAAGGTTAGTACGGGGAGAGAAAACTTTAAAAAAAAAAAGATAAAAAAAGTCTTCGAGATATAGCCAGACCCGGGGTATTCATCATCCAGATGTTTTTTATAACTTTAAACCAAAGAGTTTAAAACCCCAAAACCCTGTTTAAGTCGTCCATCTAAACTTACAAAAGGAAAAACGGCAACATAAATGGTGAAAATCCTGTTTTGACGGGGAACCCCAAATAGGCAGACATTCACAAAAAGGAAAAAAACTTTGGGAGGATACTGCAAGAAAACAAAAAGGCCGGATACCGTAGTCGAGTGGTTCCGAAACCCCCCAATGACCAAGTTAAACATAGCTTTTGAAAAAGATCATATATCGGGGGGTTTTATTCTCTCATTGGGGGCAATTTTTGCAACCGTAAAAAGGTTGTAAATTATCTGAAAAAACCTTGCACAGGGCCTTCAAAAGAGTAAAGTACCAACGGTAAAGCTGGCGGTGGAGTCATCGTGTTTGGGCGGCGAGCAATGGTGTTAAGTTAAAGATGGGAATCAATTATGAACAAAAAACTTTGTTTTCTAAAAACTTTTTAAAAGGGAAAAGGGCCACCAAACCCTTGGTTAGGATAATCTTTTTTTTCCCAACAGACAACGACCGCACACGCTGAGATTGGGCTTTTGTTTTATAAGTCCCAAATAATCCCCTTACCCCGCAGTCATTGATCAATCCTCGAAACCTATGGATTTGTGGTTGGATTCGTCAAACAAATTTTTTAAACAAAAGGGCAGGGGCCAAGGGTGTCCTAGGGGGCCCACCCCCCTGGCCCCCTTATTTTTCGATTGGTTATATTCCTTGTTTTATTTAATAAAACTTAATTATGGGGGGTTTTTTTTAACAATTAATTTTTAATTAAGCCAATTATTTACAATAATTAATTTTGTATTGTTCTTGTTCCTGAAAATCAAAAAAAAAAAAAAATGGTGGGCGGCGATTGGAGCGAAAACCAAAATTGTGCACTTTCACCCTGGGCCCCCTTAAAAAAATTTTTGTGTCTCTAGAAATATGCTGAAGAGTGCAGACCAATGAGGAAACCACGTTTTTGCAATGCTGCACTTTTAGGAGGTTCTCAAATGATGAGGTTTCCAACCAGCTACTAAATACTCATTATTCCCTTTTTAAAAAATTTTACATTTCCCATATATACAAAACAGGCCAGAATTTTTCTACTTATTTTGTTAACACAAACCTGTTTTTTTAAAAAATAGAAGGCAAACCAAATTTTCTTTTTTTTGAATATTTAAAATAACCAAATAAAAAAAATTTTTTTTAAATTTTTTTTTTGTTGTTTATGTAAGTAAATACTGAACGCAGATTTTTCTAGCTAATTGTATTTCAGTTGTAACAAATTTTTTTTCCTCCTTTTTATTGTAAAAAAAAAAAAAAGGCCTTTTAAAAAAGAAAAAATTGCGTTTTAATTTTTAAAACGAAGTGAGAAAACAAAAATTTTAAAAGTAAAAAAACACGCCCCCTTTTTTTTTTGGGGCTATATATATAAATATAAAATATTTTCAATTTTTAAAAAAAAAAACCCTTTTTTATTATGATTAATCGTTTAAAAATATTACTATATTTTCGAAATAATTCTATAAAATGTTTCCCTTTCTTTTTTCCAGTATCGAAACTTTTACGTAAAAAAAAATAATAAAAAAACGTAACAGACATAAACTTTGCTGAAAGAAAAGGAAAACGTTGCCAGTAAGTTCGAAAGTCTAGCAAATGTTTTTCAAATATATATACAGATGCCTTGTGTTTGGATTAATCCTTCCAATAAAGCCATAAGCAACATATTTAGGAGCGTGTGAGAAGTTAATCATGTTTTTCGTTTCTCCCTACAGTTAATAATAACAATGAGGAATTTTTTATCTTTCAAAAATTAGATGCTGAGTTTTGTTTTGTCTCTGAATGAGTAGAGTTTCGGCTTAAAAAGAAAACATAATACAAAATCTCTCATTATAGGATTGCAGTAAATCAAACAAAATGCTTTTTTGATTTGGTTATTGGATCAAAGATCTGTGTTTCAGCCGATCGTTGATTCGACCGTACTTTTTATCAACTCTCTTAGCTGCAACCCGATTGGCTAGGATAAACCCGCCAGCCTCCTGATCAGACAACAAAAAAAAAAAAGTTAATTTTTTCGATGCTTAGCATCACTGCCAATTTAAATTTTCAATCTTGTTTAATTTTATACTTAAGTCACAAAAGTATATTTTATTTCAATTCCCTAAAGCAATGGTCTTCAACCCCCGGTCCGCGGATCAAATACTACTGGTCCGCACAAGAAACATTAAATTATTTCCATTTTATTTATTGCGGTATATTTTTCTTGGGTTTGGGCTACTTTTTATGAAAATCACTTTATATTTATTTTTGGTGTAGCTATATCTTATTCTGAAGACACGTTTAAATATATATACACAATTAAAATAAAATTATTCAAACAAAACAATCTAAAATATAAACAAGCAACGTCCTCCCCCTCAGCGGGCCGCGGTAAAATTGTCCAACATTGACCGGTCCGCAGCTATAAAAAGGTTACTTAATTAATTTCTTTGCTATTTCCAAATCTATATGGGATAAGTTGACTTAATTTTTCCTTTCCCCTCTTCGGATCTTGCTATTCCTTTTCTTTTTTTTCTTTTTGTATGTACACTTGCCTCCGAAAGTCTGCGTACAGGCGATCATCTTTCATATTCATGCAAAGATCGCTAATTAAATGAAGTCTTTCTGAATCAATACTATTTTTTATTGATTCTTCTAACATCTTAAATTCAAATAGTATAAGCAACAATCATCTGAATATTACATAAAATAGTACAAATATTTATAACTTGAGAACGACACAAATCATGTGCGTTAAAAGTCTGCGTACACTGAAAAAAAACTTTTACAATAATGGATTGTAACTAAAAATTAATACTTTTTAAGCTATTTCTTTCGTTCTTTCTATATATAACTCTTTCAACTTATTTATCAAAGATTTAACTAGCTTAGTTGTTTCATCAGTGGATATTTTGTTTCTTCTACTCTGACAGATTTGAGCATTTCATTGGATTTATTACGTTTCCTTTATTATTCACTCGAGTAAATCCCCCAAATGCTGTATTGTGCTTAGGTCTGGGGACTAGGTTGGCTTTACGGAATTGGTTCGAGACATGTCAGAACAGCCATGGCGCTTCCCAATGATTTCACAATGTGAACCATTTGCTTGGTACCTTTGTGCCGCTGAAAGTAAAAATCATCGCTCATTGCAAGTTTTTCGGCATATTCCCTGATATTTTACTTCAATAAGTTCAAGTAACCAATTTTGTACATTGTTGATTCAATTAATTCCAGATTACCAGCCGAAAGGCTTCCAATGTACCCCAAATATTAAGCCTCCATGTTGTGGCCGCGGTAGCCGAGTGGAAAGGTATCGGATCGGGGCTTTTCTTGTCACGGTTGGGCCAGTACCACTAAAGACCCCCGTGAAAAGGGCGATGATTAAATCTTCGGGGCTGAAACTTTCCCCCGTTGGTGTGGTGTGGTAGTTAGGGGGGGGGGTGCCATCAGGTGTCGTCCACGTCACTTGACCATGGTTCAAATTATGTGGTTCGTCGCCAAAACCCCCTCTTTAGCTGAACAGTGCGACGTTAATATTCAGTCAATAAACCCCTCCATTTTTGATATTTAAAAAAAGGATTCTTTTTCTTAAAATTTGTCTGGGAAATTTTGCAGGCATTTTTTTTGTGTTTTTGATGCAAAAACAAAAACTACTTTAATTGAACATATTACATTTTTCTAAAAAATAGGTCCTTTTTTGGGTTTTTTTTGGGAAAGGTCATTCTCTTAGCTCTGTTCATTCGAAAGATGAATGGCCCTTTAGGAACTCGGGGATGGTTGTCATCTTTTTTTTAGTTTTTTTCAATTGTAATTAGTCACACTTTTTTTTTCAATATCTCCCAAAACTTTTAGATATTCTGAAGCTTATAGTCTTGGGTTTTTTTTTAGAGCGTATTACAAAGCAAGATTCTCAAGGTGGCATTGCGGACGGGCGTCGGTTTATGACTTGACGTTAATATTTTTAATTGATTTGTAGTTTTTTGAACACTTTTTTTCAATGAATGTCACCTATTAACAGTTTTACAATTTTTTTAAAATTTCCCCCCTTTTTAAACCTTTTGATTTTTTTTTAAAAATATAGTCTTATTTTTTTTATAAGCGTTTCAAACCCCAAATAAAAAAGATAAAAAGGCTTTTAATCATAAAACAAAATTTTTAATTTTTTTTAAAAAAAAGGTTAAAATTTTTTTTTTAATAACCTTTACATTTTGGTATTTTTTGGTGGCATTTTTTTTTTTTAAGGGGAATTTTGGTTTTTTGGGAAAATTTTGAAGAATTGCGACAAGTTTTTTTTGATTTTCTAAAGGAGATTTTAATAGAAATTTTGTTAAACATAAACACATAAGATGATTGCCTGTACGCAGACTTTCGGAGGCAAGTAAGTGTATATATGTCTATATGTCGCAGGGAAACGATGAAATTAGAGCTTTCGCCAAATTATACATTTCTTTTAACTATAAACCTTATTTATTTTTTTTCGAGAGTTTATCGAGCAGACTTTTTACTTTTTTAAACTTTATTTTTTTTTCCGGCTTTGTAAAAAAAAAAACAGTAAGTAAACCAGCTGCGGATAAGATTCGTAATTTGGCAGGTGTTATTCCACATATATAAAAAAAAAAATCGAAATACACTTATATTATCAAACAGAATATTTTCTCTACGTAAAAAAAATTATTCCAAACGATGATAAGTATCAACTGAATGCAAAGAAAGGAAAGAAGTTGTTAAATATATTATTATTTGATAAATTTTTTAATCAAAATTTGAAAATTCTGTATTCGAATACCTTTATGTGGCACTCTTTTCCCTTCTTGTATACGTTTTTACTTTTAATGAATTTGAAAAGAAAAAGAAAATAGATTTTAAAATTTATATTTAAATGCGGTTTATAGTAAGGTGACCATTTTTTTTCAATGAAAAGGAGGACGAAAAATTCAAAAAAAAAAAAAAACAGCTTAAATAGTATATGAAACGTTTCATGAATTCAAACAAAAATACGCTAATTACGCACATTCTTTTTTTAATTATTATTTTAAACATATTTTTTTAGTGAATGGGAAATTTTTTTAAATATCATTTTAATACAATGTTCGGGGAAAAAAAATCCTTTATACTGAATTTTTCGGGAAGCACTGTAGTTTAAAAAAATTAACATTCAATTTTAATTTTCATTGTATTTCCCAAAAAAAAATCCAACGAAAAAAATTTTTTTCCGTATTTTCAGAAGCACAACGTAAAACCCAAAAAGAAAAAATTCATTTTTATATGGAATGTGTTCATTTTGAAATGGTTAAGAATTTTCCCCATCTTTTACCATTTTCAGCATGTTGATTTTCCAATTGTTCAATTTATTAGAATTTAAAAAATTCTTCAGCTTTTTTTCTTTTCCAAAAAAAGACCTTTTATCGATTTTAAATTTGGCATTTCTTTCGATAAAAAACCCCAACGTAATTTCTATATCGCCCCTTTACCAGACCAAGTCAAAAAAAACAAATTTAAAACTGTTATTTCCTGTGATATTTGTTTCAGACCATTCTTCGACATTTTGGAAACAAAGTTTTTTATCTCGAATAAGAGTTTAAAGACAGTTTTAAAATATTGAAAAAGGGGTACGGGAGAAAAAACCAGGAAAGGGCAGAACCGTGAGGAAACTGTCCTCCCTAAAGGAGGACGATTGGTCACCTTATTTTTGGGGGAAATGTGCTGATTTTTTCCTGTAAGTTGAATTTTGGGTATCCAGATACAGGAATATTGTTACAAATTTCTAAAGTATCTAGGAGCCCCTTAAATGAGTATAATTTAAAGTAATTGGTGTGTAAAAGTTTTTCTTTTTTCCTTTTAGCACGCAGTTTTTAAACTGACTTTCGCTCTCGATATTGTTACTAAGCATGAACATTTTGGATGTATAAAAGTTCCTGATATTAAATTTATTTGATTAAAATTTTGAATTAGACCTCATTGTTCAAAAAACTGAACTATAAAGTTATATCTATCATATTGTTTGAAAATTTAAAAAAATGAAACTTTTTTGTTGGTATTATATATAAGGTGATCACAATCGTCCTCCTTTAGGGAGGGAAGTCCTTCTTTTATAGGTTCTGTCCTTTCTCAGAAAGTGTCCTCCTACTTGTCCTCCATTTCAATATTTTAAAATTAATCTGTTAGTCTCTATTCAGAGATGCCAGGTCGAACTGTTACGCGTCTTGTTTGAAGAAATTGACACACATAATGAATATTTTAATTCTGATAAATTAAAACAATGGAAAATCAACATTTTGAAATTGGAAAAAGATGGATGGAAATATATAACCATTTCAAAAATGAACACATTCCATATGAAAATTTAGTTATTCTTTTTGAATTTACGTTGTGCTGCCCAGAAACTAATGCAGCAGTTGAAAGAGTTTTTTCGATTGGTAATGATTTTTGGACTGGTCAGAAATCAAGATTGAATATTGATACTTCAGCTGCAACACTTATTGTAAAATTCAATATGAAGGATATTTCTTGCTACAAAATTTTTGATATATTAGAAAATGATATATTGACAACAAAAATTCTTTCAATGGAAAAATACTCGTTTAAGGCTGTCTTCGGCTAATGTTAAAGAATAGGGACCAAATTTGGAATATTTTTTCAGATATAAAAGTACTCAAACATTAATATTACTTTCTGGCTTCACTATCTTGTAGAGAATCACTTACTTTATAATACTACTGAATTTATCCGAGTTGACACATTTATAAAATGTGTTTCGCATTTTTTCCCTTGTATCTAATGTTAAATGAGCTATCCCTTTACAAGTTAAAAGGAAAAAAATTTTTTTATGAAAATTTTGAAAAAAATTTTATTTTATAAAAAAAATGATATTTACAATGTAAATTTTTTTATAAAAATTTAAACTTTTTTCTTCCGAAAAATGTTTGGAATTCAGTTTAAATATAAAAAATTTTTTTAAAAAATTAAGGGTTTTTAAACTTTAGGATCTTTTTTTATTAAAATGATTCACATTTTATTGTTATTTCCTCCACGTCTGAGTTACCCACACTAAAAAACTATATTTAGAAAAAAATTAAAATATTTTTAATTATTACTTCCATTCAATTTTTTTATAGGGGGGAAGCACCGGTCCAAAGGCCCGCGTAATTTACCCCCAAAAACCCCTGGCGGGGGGCTTTTAAATGGTTAAGGGATGGACTCAGGATTTTTTGGTTGAGATCCCATAAAACCCCGGAACTCCAAAACTGGGGTGAAACGCCTCCCTTGTTGGGTATTAGGATCCAGTATGTTCCGTTATTTTTACCATTTCAAAATTCCCCGTGGTCCGGAAAAGCCCCCCGGAGCTGTAGGTTTTTTCACTCCCCCCCCTGAGTACCCCGGGAGCACGTGCTCGTTAAATCAGGGGGTTGGGAAAAGGGCTTGTGGGCTGAATCAGAGTGCAGGAAACTGGAAAAAATTTTTCCCCAATTCTTTTCTTTCCTAAATTGTGGAGGTGGGATAGGTGGTGTCGCAATCTATATTGTCCTTTTTGGGAATTTCTCCGAGCTAAATCATGTCACTTGTATGGTGCTCGGGCAAAAAAGCCAACGACAGGCGTACTTCTAGCCCATTGCCACGATGTTTCGTGGGCCCCGATCTGACTATGTCAACAGGTGGTATGAGACAACAACAAATTTTTTTTTGCCTAGCAGATCGGCAAATTTTCAATAATTCCCAAAATTTTTAAAAATTTAAAAAAACCGCCCACCCGGGCATAGGGGGTTAGGACGCTGACGCGGTGCCATGGGGCCTGGGGTTTGAACCCGGGAAAAGGCATGGTTTTGAAATTATGTCCCCTTTCCCTTCCCGAGGTTGGGGGAAAGGGGAAAGAGAGGGGGACCCCAACCCAGCGTGTTCTTCCCTCAAAAGGGGGTGGAACCGGCAAAATCTTCTTTACCTGCATGGTGCTCAAAGTGGTAACACGGCACAAACCTTTCCGCGATAAATTTCGTGGACCTTGATCTGTTTTAAGTTGCTGGCAAAAGCAAAACAAAAAAATTTTCCTTTTTTTTTCTCAAACTAAAAGGGGAAACGACGAGATTTAAAAACGCGTAAGTCAAGATCTTTCTGTATATCTTTCCATCAAATATTCACTGAATTGTGGTCGCGCGCGTTACTTTATTTAAAGTTAACTTAATTCTGTTTCTGTTTTTAAGACAATTTGCATGTAAACGGAATCTGTTGAGGTCGTATCCGTCTAATAAACACATTTAATTTCCCTATAGGATATCTAGCTTAATTGTCATTTTCAAGTTTTATTTAATTTAATAACTTATTTTTTTAAGCGAAATATTTCTTTTCTGTTTATTATAGAATCTTTGAAGAATAAAATGTAGAGTTTATAAAAAAAAAAACACGCTTTTATAGAAAATGAACTAAAATAAAAAAAAAATTTTAATATAAGAATAAAATGATTAAACTAGAAAAAAGGGTGTTATTGTGGTAAAAGGTGGGGCCCCGATATCACCCGTTACAATTTCTTTTGTTCTATAATGCGGTTATGTAAAATGTGTAGAAGCACACCCTATATATATAACGTTCACAAAAAACCCAAATTACCTAATTTTTCATTTTAAAAAAAACTTATCCATGTTTTTTTAAACTAATTTTTTTTAGTTTTAAAATTCAAAAAGAAGAAATTGTTGGGGGGAGAAATTCTCTTTTTTTCATAGCCCTTAAATGTTCTGAAAAAATGGGGTTAACCATGAATTTTGGAAAAGAACATCCCCCCTATGCTTTGATTAAAATGCGGCGTGAGGGTGTAAATTTTTCCCCCAAAAGGTAATTTTTTTTTTGTGTTTTAAAATGAATTTTTTTTTTAAAGGGTTTTAAAATTATCCGCCGAAATTTGGAGTTGGAGACACTTAATTTTTAAAGGGGATGATGAATTCACTGCTCTCATTGTCGCCACTTGCTTATTGTCCCAAAATTTGAAAAACCTCCCAATAATTTTTTTAATAAACATATTTTAAACTTTATGTAAAAAAAAAAAATGCAAATAAACAAATAATAAAACAATAATCAAGGTGAGGTCGATGCGAAATTCAAAAATGTTAAATCTTTTACCGTTTAAAAATTTTTTTTTATTTTTTAGTTCCTAAGTAAAAAAAGGGGTTTTTTTTTAAACTATAATTTACCCCTTTTTCCAGCTTTAAATTTTTAAAAACCCTGGTGGGGAATGAAGAATTAAAAAATTCAAAATTTTTTTGGGTTGGGAAAAATTCTTCTTTTAATGAAAAACAACTACGGCTGGTAATAAAATGTTTTTTTTTTTGAATGCAAAACTGTTCGAAAATTTTTAAGAATGTTTTGGTAGTGATGATTCATGCCCCTTTGTGATGGGAGCGGTCTGCATTCCCCCAAAACCCCCGCCGGCTGTGAGGCGATGTAGGAATTTTTTTCAAAAGCGTGGGAACAAATAAAACCAATGTCATTTCTTTAAAAAACTGAATGCGTTTTTTTTGTTTAATGGTGTTTTTTTTAACCCCCTGCATTACCGGGGAAAAAACGACCGAAAGTTATCTCGCGGGGTCTGTTAGCACACATGAAAATATTTCAAAGGGGATCCAGGGTCGGAAGTCCATCTTTTTGGGTATCATTCTTCAATACGTCGACCACATATTTGTTTTTGTTTTTGTCGTTTTTGGGAAAACAAAAACAGTACAAACTTAATTATTCAATAAAAAATTACATTAATTAATAAAATTAATTATAAAATAACAAATTAAAAATTTAAAATTTTTAGGTAATATATCCATAAGATTATAAGCAATCAAAAAAAAATCATGGGCTAGGGGGGGTTTTCCCGGACCCCTAGGCCCTTGTGTGCGCCACTGCGTAAGGTATCTCATACCCTAGGGTGTTTACATTCTGTTTTTACCGTAAAATTTGTATGCAAAAGTTAAAAAGGAAAAAAAGTAGGAAATGCAATATGTTTATTACATTTTTCACACGAAAATTAGTGTTTCTGTTCTTTTTATAAGGGCATTCAGTACATTGTTTATACACCCTTTAACTTCGTCGGGGGAGTAAGTACGATTTTTTCCCACTGGATATCTTATTTTTTTTTTTCCAAAAATATGTATTTTTTTAAACTAAACATATGGGAAATTTTTTTTTTAATTTTTTAAAAATTTTGGGAATTTCTTTTTATTTTACTTTTTTTGTTCCATCAATAGTTTTTTTTTTTAAAAAAGTTCATTTTAAAAAGTGGATAAAATGTTTTCCGTTGCCCCCTTTTTACATTCTTCCCAAATGTTTATGTGTTCTACATATAAAAACTTTTTTTCCAAATAGTGTCTCCCCACTTCTAAACCCGGGTTTGGGATTTCACAGTGGAGGAATCATCCCTCCTGTTAAAACTCTTTCATCATTTGATTCTTTTTTTCATCAAAAAAGGAAAGAGAATTTCTTCACCCAAAAAAATTTTTGTACTATACCCCTTTTAAATACTGTATCTATTAAATTACTTAACCACCACATTTCTTCATCATAACTCCCAAATACCCCAAAGCAAAAAAGAAGATTTAAAACGTGCTCATGCATTCAGAATTTGTAACGGTGATTCACGCGCAGGGTAGGACATCCCCAAAAAGGCGGTATCCAAAAATATATATTTAGAATTCACCTACAAGCAAAAAGGCCCTCAAAGGATATGCCCTTTAAAGTCAGCTATAGAGAAACTATCCTTTTTCCCAAAAAAAAGGTTTAGAAGGAGTTTTTAAAAAGGGTTAGGGGGGGGGTAAACCAGTGGCGTTACGTACAGCCCCGAACCCTCGCATTGGGGGGGGGCCCGGGGGTTTTTGGGGAGGCCCCCAAATCCTATCTGACGCCAAGTATATACCCTTTGTAAGATCCGGCTTGCCCTAATCATCTCCGTTACGCCACTGGATATGACATACCCTGCGCGAGCAGTACCGGGTTAAATCTCAGGCATCTTCCTTGGCACAGCGATTTTACCTCTAAGTGAGAAATTAATGTACTATCAATTTTAATAGAATTTAATTTTTAAAAAACCCCCTTCAAAAGAGGCGGAAAAAACGATACTATATTTGTATTCTGAAACAATGTCTCTTTTTCGTTTTTTTCAGCAGATGAAGATAATTATTTTTAAATTTAAATTTTATCCTTTTCTTTTAAATTTTCCCTTTTTTAAACTTCGTAAACTAAACACACACCATAACTAAAATCACTTTTTTATAGTAACATAAATTTATTATACGAAGAACAAGGGGATATTAATGCTTTTTGTATGAACTTATTCGATTTTTAAAAAAGTTTAGCGCGGCAAGTAAAAATTTTGGGAAAAAATAAAAGTTGAAAAATTTTAATTTTCTTTTTTTGTTTTTATTTACACAAAACAATTTTTTTTTGTTCATTTCTTTTAGAATTTTTTTCCAAAACAAACAATAAGAAAAAAAGAAGGATTTGTATTCAATATTAAAAAATCTCATAAATCTTAATTTTGGGATTTTCACCAAAACACATTAAGAAGTACAAAAAATATATCGCGAATCCGTATTTACGCTATTTTTTCAAATCTCGTCGAAAATGTCTTTTTGTTTGAGAAAAAAAAAAAAATTTCAGAAATTGATAAAAAAAAAATCAAGAGTTTGGCAAAAATTTAGAAGAGTGTAGCGATTTACGTTTCAAGAACTGCTGTGGATTTCTATAATCAGGGGCTGACAATGGATGAGTTCATAGAATTTAAGTGTAGGTTAGGTGGGGGGGCCTTTGGGTTTGGCGATTTTTTTTCTAGAAGTCATGTTGAGATAACGAAAATTTATTTGGGCCAAGAAAATGCCCAAAGAAATTGACATCGCCAAGGGCCCCTCCTATTCTACACTTTAACCAGCAAATAGCAAAAGCAAAAAAATTTAAAAAATTTTTTCCCTTTTAGATACCACGCCCCCCCTAGTGGAGCCTCTGTCCCAAAGTTTGAGAAACACGGTTTTTGTCAGATTTTTAAAAAAGACATAACAAAGCAAGACATCACAAAGTTTTATGTGAGCGCCGTTAATAACTTTTGCACCTGCCACCAATCCCATATGCCTTTCAGTAGTCTGTTTCATGTTCACGCAAAAAGAAAGAAAAAGAAAAAAAAAAAAAAAAAAAAGGGAAAATTTTTGGAAACCTTTAAAATTTCATTTTTTTTAAACCATTCATTTGATGAAAACAGATAGTCTTTTTCTTTTCTGTAACTTAATTTATTGCAATAAAATAATTGATGAAAATATTTAAAAAAGCAATCACAGCACATTTTATACACTCTTTATATAAGAGAGATTATTACACTTCGAACGCTCAATTTTGATGTCATATAATCAAGAATCAGTGGCGTAGCAGAGAATATTAGGGGCCCCTGCGAAGTCAGGTTTTGGGTGCCA
Source organism: Trichonephila inaurata madagascariensis (assembly GCA_019973955.1). Lineage (NCBI taxonomy): Eukaryota > Metazoa > Arthropoda > Arachnida > Araneae > Nephilidae > Trichonephila > Trichonephila inaurata. Next base: position 37,904 of record BMAV01019815.1, read on the forward strand.
AGTCGTAACTGGCGTTAGCCAGGCTGTACGGGAGTGAACGTTACGTCACTGGAGTTCATCCGCCCCTTTGTGTACGCAACTGGTTACTTTCTTTCTCTTTTCGCAGAAATCACACATTGCTTGTATAAAAAAATATTTAGCCACTTATGCTATATAATTAACATATAATCATAATGGATATGAGTTTGTTTTTTTAAAAAAAAAAGACTACTTATATTTTAATCACAGTTGAGCCCCGAAAACTCAGTCTTATGTGGACCGAAGGGTGGTCGAGTTTGGGAAAATGCCGGGTTGTCGAGAATGGTATTTAAGAAAATATACATTTCCTCAGAAAATATTGTACTGCACTTGTATGTATTGTTTTCTTGTGAATACAACCGAAAATAAACCGTCCCCAATACCCTTAGACCGACACGTTGGGAACCCGGGGTTTTTTAAAAGCGTATAAATGGATATATTTATGATATTTAGTGTCACTTAGTTTTTAAAATGTATAAAAGATTTTTTTAAGAAAAAGTTGAAAAAAATTTTTTAAAGGGTATTTTGACAAAAATGAACATAAAATCCCATTTTCAAAATATTTTTTTGTAAAAATTTTATTATAAAATATTCTCCCTGTATATAGCTCAGACCTGTGTACAGAGGTTCAACTAGAATTTTTGAAACGCATAACTTTGAAGTCGGTTTATCCATGTTTTACGACAACAAAGGGGAGAAATTTTCAGAAAAAAACACCGATAATTATTTCAATTGGTTAGAACTCTGAAATTAATGTGAATTTTTTTCAAAAATCATAGTTGAGCCTCTGTACAGAGGTCTGAGCTACATATATACAGGCAAAATATTATTATAATAGAAACATTTTTCACAAAAGGAGAACATTTTGAAAAAGGTTATTCTAAGTTAATTTTTGGCCGAAATATTGTATTTAAATAATTTTTTTTGTCAAAATGTCCTTAAAACAATTGTATACATGTATTCTAATCTAAGTGACACTAAATATCATGAAAATTATCCATTTATGCGCTTTTTTTAAATCACGGTTCCGAACGTAGTCGGATACCTTAAACAAAGAAAAAGTATGCACTATACAATAGCATTGAGCATTTACTATATGGAAATGAAAATTAATGAATGCAGACAGTGGCGTAGCGAAGAAATATTAGGCCCCCCCCTGCAGTTTTGAGCCCCAAGGCGAATCTTACAAAGGTTTGAAAAACCGTAACATCAGGCCTTGGACCCCCTCATGATGCGGGGTGTACGTTGCGCCACTGCCAAGAATCCTTCCCCCCTCCCTAGAATACTTTTTAAGGCAGGAGTGAGCAGACTTCCAGGGTACGAACTACTTCTAATTTTTTTTTGATGCTGAGATCTACCTAGAGGCGTAGGTGTGGTAAGCTAAGAAAAAGGTCTACAATATTTATTTTAACTTAAGAATATAAATACGGAATACATACTAACCTGCATAGAGCTACAATAAAATAAACTTGCACTTTATAGGCCGCGTTTAAAGCAAAACGCAAGATGCAAACTTAATAATAAAAATAACCACCAATATAATATTAAAGGATGCATTTCTTACGAAACAATTCAAAGTACATTAAAAAATAAAACAATTTCATCTAAAGTTAGTGCTTATAGTTATAGCCGATATAGAAGACTTAGTCAGCATGCTGTCAGCCAACTTTTAATACGGTATATAATTACTAATTGCTAATCTTTAGGCGGTCACTCCAAATAAATTGAGTGGCCGCGGTAGCCTCGTGCTGAAGGTAATGGACTAGTGGCCGGCGTGTGATGAGTTCGAGCCTAGTACTGCTGAAGACCCGTCTGTAGGGGAGCGATGCACGTTAAACATGTCAAGAGCTCAAACGTACTCCCGTTGGTGTGGTAATTAGGAGAGGAGGATGCCAGCGCAGGTGTCCTCCTCGTCACTTGACCATGGTTCAAAATAACGAGGTTCGTCTCCAAAAGCCCTCGAGTAGCTGAACAATGCGACGCTAATATTCACTCACCCAAGATGTATTGGCGCTAGAACGCGATCGACTTAAGCCCCATCTCTGTTGTAAGGTCTGCATTAAAAAATATTGCACTGCATTATTACTTAAAGGTTTATTAATTACAGAATTAGAGAGAGTAAAAAATAAACTTGGGCTGTTTTGCATACTAAAAGATCAAGCACTGCATACACACAACGAAATTTATTTTTTTAAAAAAAAGAATCAATATTTTGAAAAAGTTTTAAGAAAGTTAACGCGCAACTATAGTGGAAAAATCTAAAAGGAACAAAGTTATTATACAACTTTTTTTATCCTGAAATAATTCCAAATCCATTGAAGAAATGCGTTGACATTTATCGGCATGTTTTATAAGTTTCTTACATCAGTGAAATAAAGACTGATTCCACACGCATATACAAACGTTTCTTACTTTAAAAAATAAAAAATACACTTTTAAAACTTTATTAATTTAAATCTGTTGTTACTATGCTACCTGATCTACAGTAACATCAGATCAAGGCACACGAAATTCATCGTGACAAGGGGCGTGTAGTGCGCCTGTCGTTATCCGTAACTTTGAGCACCAAACAGGTGACAATATGATTTTTTTTGGCTCGGTCTCTCCCCAATTTAGAGGGAGAACATTCTGGGGTTGGTCAGAGGCTCCCACCCTCTTCCCCCTTCCACCAACCCCCACTAAGAGGACTTTCGGCCAGAAGGCTATTTAGAGTAACCCCCATCCCGCGAAGGCACTATGCATTCCCAAATATCTATGCCATCTCCGGAATTCGAACCCAGGCCCAACGACACAGAATTTGAATCTGATTTGCATATATGTAATAATTCACATTAATCTTCCC
>BMAV01019816.1:5089-53980 GCA_019973955.1 Trichonephila inaurata madagascariensis
TCACTATTCAGTCCGTGGTACTATTACGAAGTTTTGAAAAGTGATCTTAAATCTTATTCATTATTATCTTATTCATTATTATGGGTTATTATTTATGAGTATATATATAGTGAACCTGAAAAATATTTTGAACACTAAAGTATGATATGCAAATACAATTTGAATAACAAACTCACCAATTTAATAAATATCGAAATATTGCGCACTTTCTTCACAACTACAACCTTGTTTTTACAGATACGAATATCAGACTACTAAATTTGCACGTGTGCAGTATCTGTCTGAGCCGTAATAGGATAGTTTTAGCCCACCTCCTTGCTTGATTACATTCTCTTGATTGTACGATGCAACTTTACATTCACAGTCTAATTAATTTCGCCCGTTAGGGAGACATAAGAACAAAATGTGTATTATTTTGATATGTTGGCGATACCCGAATATACGAGTATAGTAGAGACAATTTTAAAAAATTCTAGTAAATACCGGAAAAACGGTATTTAAATTTGTGAATACCATTCTTACAAAACTGTACAAATGGCTCAAATTACCGGTATTCAGTATTCCGGTATTGAAATCCCTAGTTAAGTGTCATCGTTCGCTTTCAATGAAGGTACAAGTGTCATCTACAGATTTAATGAATCATTTGCTTAAGTAAATACAGTCGCATCGTTTGTGAAAAGCCGATTCTCCAGTCCAGCTGGAGTCGGTGTTCTGTAACTATATTTCTTTTAGTATGCGCGTCTCAGTAAAGGCAGTCACCCCAAAATGCCTTGGTGGTTCACCGGTCGATCGCGATCGATTTAATGCCCATTCCTGCTATAAAGCAGCACGAGGACCATTGGTGACGGATCCCGTAATTTTAAACCACGGTCAAGTGACGAATGTGATACTTGAGCTGAGATCCCCTCTCCAAACGACCTCACCACGCAAGAAGGATTTTAAACCTCTATAGATTGAACATGTATCAGTCCCTCTTTTCGCAGGGTCTTCAGTCATGAGTTCGTGTGTGTGATCATGATCCCTCGAAGTTCTCAAGTTGGCATGGCGGCGTGATGTTGAAGTTTGGAGAGTGAAGCAACAGGTAAATTGCCATCCTAGTCATTTAAATATGACACAAAAAAACGAGGTCCATCGCAAAGCGTTAATTGCCCCAGGCGTATATATGTCTTTCAGAAGTACGATCTTCTTTGTACACTGCTATCAATAAAATTATTCCAAAGGCTTTGGAATACAATAAAAGGGCCTTGACAGAGTTTGTGAAGGATTTACTTATTTCATAGAGGGAGGGGGATTTGCTTATTTTTATATTCCTTTTCTCTCCTCCCCCCCCCCAATACATTACATGCTCGCGCCTATGTAGTAAACAGTGGCATTAGGGAGCGAATCACGCAACTTTAAATCCACAGTCAAGGGATTAATTACAAAAACCGTACAAATTATCAAGATAAGTGTTAACTTTCGTATATAACTTTATGTATGACAAGCCCATGGGATCATTGGTAATTATTAATGTTGTTCTTAACTTAATATTAAATTAATTATAAAAGACATTGCTCAGTACTGATACATTTATAAGTGTATTATATCAGTGTAAATGTGTATTTCATTTCTTATTATATCAGAATGTATTTTGTTTGTTTACTTTCAGTAAATGAATAATTTTTTTATTACGACTTTTCAATATTCTCGCCCCCCCCGTAGAGGTATCACGCCCCCTAGGGGGGCACGCCCCACAGTTTGAGAAATGCTGCGTTAAGCAATTAACATTAAAAAACCTAAAACGTGATCTGCGTTTAGAAGCACGAGTGAGAATTCCAAAGAGGCTTGGCTGAGATCCTCTAAAATTTACAGCTGTCATCACGCACAAAAACATATTATAACTTAAAATCTAATGCAACTGACTCTTTAAAGATCCATATACTTTCAAACAACCGAATAAAAGGAACATTATTTTTCGTTCTTCATCCACGAGGCTAATTAATTACTCACAGAAAACTTCACCAGAATACAGAAAACTTTTCCACAGAATGGAGGTATAGAAAACCCTTGACAATGAGAGAAAGTATTGTGTGGTTCACAAAAATAGTAAACTCTTTTATTTAAATTCNGTAAAGGATGGGGTTAGCATTTTTTGAAAAATATAATACCCACAATATCTGCATGATAATATGGATTTAAACCAATATGTGATTCTTTAAATAAGCGGCTATTCTGAAAATAACTTGTGTTAAAAATAATTATTTTCTTATTAATGAATTTAAACAAATTAAAAAAGAGATTATTATCAGTAAAATGATTTGAAATCTGAGAAAATATAACTTTTTCATCATTTTCTGTAATCGATTTCTCACAATGAGAAAGCCGTACGTAAAATAATATTTCAACACTTTGCTATATAAAATATGAAAACGGAACAAATTAAAAGTTAAAATAGAAAGATATTTCAAAAACTACTCTGTGATTAATTTAAAGAAGATCAAATTATTCAATATTCTAATAATAATCCAAATCAATTTATTATTTTTATTTAAAAAGAAAGAGTACATATCTTTAAGATAAATTTATTCAAAAAGAATGATTCTGATTATTTACATCTGATAAGATCTGTAAAAATACTTATGAAAAAATATGTAAATTGATTTATCGTAATAAAATCAAATCTTTTTTTCCTTTTATGGTATTTTTCCGTTTTGCCGGCACAAGCAATAAAGTCGCTTAAAATGATACAACCGACGCCAAATGGAATATTTCTTCTGGTAACCTTTTACCGCACCATTTTCAAAACAAGGCAAGGGTCTTTTCTTATCGGTAACATTTTTTTCATAATACACAAGAAATAAATGAAAAACCAATTGGAACCAACATTTATATCATTTTTTATATGTATATTGTGTGTTGTCGAGATTTGCATCGGGGAAACGGAAAAGTACCCATTTTAGTTTTTGTACGCTGATAGAGGGAAAAAAAAAGCTTTGTGCAAAATTTTTTTTCACACTATCCAAGAGCGAGCATCTTTATCTATATCGTGTATTCTCTTCCTTCTCCAAGCGAGATCCTTTCATTTATTGTTTAGTTTCAAGGATAATTTTTAACTAAATAAAAAATATTTTATTTTAGTACTTAAACTCAATTTCACATTTTACCATTTATGGATGCAAGTCGCATGTTTTCTTACAATAACACTATATAAAAGGTGAAGCCATCTTTACAGCTAATTTACAAAAAAACACAAAGCAGACTAATTTTTTAAAAATTATTTTTTTTTTTATAAAATTTTTATGAAACTTAACTAGGCTCTTTGAAATTTTTTCATCTCATAAAACTCCGGAAGTTTTTTTCACCTCTTAAAATAGTCTTTCCTGTTTCTCTCCCCTCCCCCCAAAATTATTTTGATACAAATAAAGAGAAAATATAACTTTACTGATTTTATTATTTAATTTTATGCGTTTATACGTACATTACGATGTTTACTTGTACAAAATCTGAGAAGGGAATAGATACATTTGCCCTTCTTTCTTTTATTTTTTAAAATCCTATAAAAAAACTCACAGTAATAGTTCTTGATTAAATTTATTAAATGGTTTCAATTTGTAACAATCTATGTTTCTCCCTTGCATTTTATGCATATTTTTCGTTTTGTATTACTATCTTTAATGGATTTTATTTTTTAAAACTGTTGAGCAGAAAATAAAATTACTTTTTACAGTATATATATATATATATTTTATTGAAATATAATTGCACTCTTCATAATGGCGAATAATAAAAGAAACTTTTATAATCTTAAGTCATTTTGTAAGAGAAAAAATATTATTCTACCTCGATTTTACGTTAATTCGCTTTCTATTAAATTTTAAATACAGTTAAGCCAATTCACACATAGATGGTAATAAAACTTATTCAGGACATAAAAGAAACATGAGACCCTGTTATTCCTTTAGCATTTTGTTGATGAAATATGTTTCATATATTATGAAATTATATTATCCTGGTAGTAAGATGCTGAAAACCTTTATCATGATTAAAATTAAATGTTTTAATGAAGGAAGTTTTTTGAAATGTAGTAACTGAGATAAGTACAAGATAGGAGATTCATGTATTAATTGATAGGATGATTCTACGAATTATCCGCGTTATGGCATCTTTTATTTTAATAATTTAATAAAAAGGAAAATTATTACTTATTTTATTCCAACTCTATATAAAACCTTTTAATAAAATTATAAATGACAAATGTTAATGATATATTATTAAATTTGTGCTCATTTCAGTCATCTCAGAACATAAATCATTTTCAAATTTTAAGATATTTGGATAAAATTATATAGGGTTATTTAACTAAATACGCTTATTTGAAAGATTTTATCTAACAAAAATGTATTTTAAATTTTAATGCAAATTATGATTTTAAAAATTTGAGTTTAATTATAACTTACTAGTATTATATTGTTCTTAAATCATTATCCTTGCACTTTCGCTCACTTTTTTTTTCTCAAAAGTAAATATATTTTTGTGTTGATTTTAATTTATTACAAACTGAATTGAACTTAACTAGATTTGTATATCTGTTTAAGTTATTCTATTATTGGTGTATTTGGTAAAGCTATTTGTGACTTTAACATATTCCAAAGTATACTTCTACAACTAAAAACTTAATTCTAACAATTACAACGACAAATACATATTGTAATAAGTATTTAAATATTTTTACCATCGAAAAATTAAAAAATAAAATCAAATCAAAATTTTAATTTCGATTTTTATCATACCGATTTTTATGACGGCTTAAATTTTATTTTAGTTACTCGTGAAAAAACCTGCTATAAAATATTTCTCTCATTTGTTTATTGAAAAAATATATTGAATTTCAGAAAATTATTCTGTTTAAAGAAAGTTGTAAATTTTAAAGCAAAAATTCTAATGCTTTCAAAATATATTTCATTTTACTTTAAAGAATGATCAAACCGTAGAATAAGGTTTGTCTATAGGCAACAAATTTTCTTGAAGGGGGCCTATTGCGTAATATGTTCTCGAAGTTTTACTATAAAATGTGTGCACAGTACCATAAAAAATTAATTCTTGCTAAAATTTAGCTTTAAATTTTTTAAAATTTTTAATAGTGCATAAAGTATGAATGAAGAAAAAAGTTTTAGTTTATTCAAGTATTTTAATTGCAGTTTTTGATTAATTTAATGACTAACAAAAATGAAATCATAAGCTTCCAAGCTTTTTAGCATATTATTGATAAATGAATCATGACAAGTAAAAATTGTAATCTTGTGATCCATAAATTAATATATATATATCATCATCATGTAGCATCTGGAAGTAATTAAAAAACCTTCGAGAATCTGTTTTCTCTTTTTTTTTTTACCAGAACCGTTCCATTAGCATCTTTTATAACAAATAAGTTTTAATTTCAAAATTTTTAACATGTTGGTAATTATTTTTCAACCTTATATTGACAGACTTTAATTACATCACGTTACCAAAGTCCATTTCAAACATACTTCCACACTAATGATGGATTTGATACATCATTTCAAATTAATACACTTGGATATCACTACAATTAATTACTATGATCGAAAAGTTCATTAATCGACAAGTAAAAAAATGTTTTCAAATTACATTCTTTATGCCCGAGAAACAATCTTTATCTTATCGCTTTCGGCGAAGAAAGAATTAATTAACGGGTATCGTAAATACAGCGACGTCAAAGAATTGACGGATATTCATTAAGAAGAAGTCAGTCTCTAAAGCATCAAATCTTTAAGAGACGCTTCTTCACTAATAGAAATTCACTACCCGTCCAAGCCCTAAAATTTTCATCGCTATCGCAAATAATTAATTGAGTAGGTTTCTCCCCTTCTTTAAAATGCTCTTAAGAAAGAGGGGAAAGAAGAAAAAAAGAGAATGAAAAATAGCAAAAAAGTATAATTAAAAGCCAAGAAATGACTAAAAGCGGAGAAATTCGAAAGCAGAAACAATTTGCGATCCAAGAATCGTCCATCAAAGTTTACTTTCGTTAATGACTTAATTACAGGCACTCGGAGAAGTGGTAATTTTATTTATCGCCCAAATAACGCCATCTGCCGGTTGCTATGTGTCTCTCGTAACGGCCGCCTGAGGGCACTTGCTTCCTCAGTGAATCCGAAGTTGTAGTTCTTTACTTAACTTTTTTTTTTTTTATCGTTTGGCGGAATATCTCCATTAAGCGATTCTTTATCGATAAACGATCAACATAAACTTTAGTGGGTGACTGTCAGATCGTTAAGTAAATGGAAAGGGTAGTAAAAATAAAGCGGAATCGAGAGTATTTTGTCAGTAATTGAAACCATCTGAATTGATGAATTGTTTTCTCTTTCAGCGATGGCATCGGCTGGAATATATCGTGGGAAAAGAGTCAGCGAAATGTTCCACACAATGCTTCGTTAAATTATGATAATTTGCTCTTGCGTGGGACTTCTTAACGAGGAAAATGCAAATGAACCGTTCTCTCATTTTGGCTCGTGATAGGCCTGCATTAAGAAGGCTCGGGTAAAATTGAAAGCGACACGAAATAAGGTAGCGGTGATTGAATGAGGAGGTCTTGTACTTTCTCTTAAATTGAAAGAGAAAATGATACTTTCGAGGACAATAGCTTGGACATGGTGGACAAAAATTCGATTAAGAGGGAGTAGATGTAAAGGCTTAAAGAGATAAGTCTCATTAATTAAATTTGAAATCTTTAACGTCTGTTTTAATCTCCAGAAAAATGCATGAGATGTTATTGTTTTTTTGTTCATCCTTTGTTACTTTTTCTATCTTAAATTTGCTTCATAGAATATTTGGAACTCAATAGCCTTTTTAAATTTGTTAATTTGTTTTTAAAAGTAAATTTAATCTACTATATATAGCAAAATAATTTATTATATTTTGAGTGAAAAGTATAGCACATTTTTTTATTTACGACTGAGTCATCGGAGCGAAAAAAAAGTATTCTTTCTAGCGTATTTTTTAAAAATGATTTTATATGGGATTTCCCAAACATGAGCTTAATTATTATCAATACAAATATTTTGGAAGTTAGTTTCCAAATGTGGTATTCAGTTAACGATCAGGTTAATACTTGCTAAGTAAAAGTAAAAATAGTTTTTTTTTTCAAAAGACTTAACATAATTTCTCTTTCTTTATACATTCAGTTTGGAAGGCGGAAAATAACTGAGGATCAGAATTATGATTTCCGTCTTCAATAATCTTTGTGTAGCTATATAGCAAGAAGAAAATCAAATAAAATAGTTTCCAAACCAAATTTGCATAAACAACAATAAAAAGAATCTAAACACACACACAAAGTTAAAAAAAAATAGTCATCGAAATTTTAATATAGGAAAAAGAAAGGATTTGTTAATGAGCTAAAAAATTCAATCATCTTTTAACTTGCTTTGAAAGTTAGATTTTTTCGTTTTTCGTGAATTATTACCCCTCCAAACAACAATAACGTTTCCTTTCAAACTACTTTACATTCGTCCTTTAAGCTTTGTATTTGGAAATTCATAAAAAGATACCTTTTTTTTTTATGCTTTTCTGGAGCTTAAGTGAAAAATTTTAAAAAGAGATCTGTTTTTAACTTTGGTACACAATGGTCAACACGAATATACAAAATTTATGAGTGTGTATCATATTCAGACACTATAAGCATTAGCAAAAAGTTGAAAATACCCTTTCTATGTAATGTTTTAATAGTTTAAAATGATTATAATAATATTAAAGAATAATTAGAGTAAGTATAGATTCAGCGAGCATTGACTCACTTAATAAAAGCACTAAGCCGTCAAAGAAAATATAATATAAAAACAGGAAGACGATACGTGTGGATGATGTTTCTCAAAAAGAAAATAAATAACGTTTAAATGTTATGAAAAAATCCTCCAATTTCAGATTGAATTTTAATATTTTACAGTAAACACGTATGTCAATATCAGATGCTGATCTCTTGTAGTTTCTTACACTCTTATGAAATTTTATTTACATTAAAGTAGTTGTATCAATGTTCAGCATTATTCATTTAGGTACTTAGGTAATATCGCAACGGTATTGGTGACATTATATGAAACGAAGCACAGGGTTTCCAATTCAGCGCATAGGAAACATGAGAAATCGGGTTTATAACTTGGCAAGTTACCTTAAACGTTGGTATGTTGCGTACGTAAGTACCTTCGCCTATTTCTGCAATGAGTTCCAAAAAATATATATATATGTCTGTGTTTCAACTATGATCGATCCTTTGTAATTGTTATTATTTAAATCTTTTTCTATTTAACAATAAAAAATATTTAAGTTACTCTATTTTTGAAAAAGGGAAAATTAAGAGCATAAAAGATTTCCTCCCTTTACGTTGGCGAAAACTATTCTGTTGTGCAAAATATTTTCAGTTGAATAGAATTTTGAAACAGTGTATAAACGATGATTAATCAAGTATTTGTTATATTTTGTAACTATATGTATGTGAGCAACACAGAAGTGGGTTTAATCGCGCAAATTTGTTTTCAAATAGACATGCGTGTCTTCAAAATCTTGAAATTTGGTGTACAGTAGCTTCGTAAATCGTGGCAAAAGTATGTTTAATTAAGGCTCAAGTTTTGAACAAAATACAATTTTTATATCACAAATGACTCAATCATTTGTTGTAAGTCCGTGATTTAATTAAAAAGTTTTAATATAAACATAACTAAAAACTTACCAAAAATGAAGGGGTTTGAGAAATATAGTTATAATTAAATAATTTTTCCAACTGATGTATTAACAAAGTTATGAAAGCATCACGATATTAAAAAATTTAGTACTCTTCTCACCAAGCAGATTTTATTGTCAACAACAAACATTATACACATGAAATTTTTCTTATAAATGTTAGCTCTCATTGGTTTTTCTGTATTTTTGATGTATTACGAAAAGAATGTTACCAAAAATAAGAAAAAAGCGCGACTTGTTTCGAAAATGTGGTTGTAAAAGTTTACCAGCAGAAATATTCCGTTTGACATCGATTGTATCAATTTGGCGACTTTAACGTTTGCTCCGGTGAAACGGATAAGTACCACAAAAATTCTATAAATCTTCATAAATTGAAAATTTAGCAAATGAAAGAAATAGGTAATCCATTTATCTTATTTGAAAACATATGCACAGCATTATATAAAAATCAAGCGTGTAGTTGAAGTCAAAACAACTACCGATAAAATACATTTTATGAATATTTTCCTTTAGTTTACATAATTTTTTTGAATATTTACATTCACAAGTATATGTATCGATTGCGAAAACAAGTCTATTATAAAAATCTGAAATGCTTAGTAATACGTAAGTATATTCATGTAAAATTTGTTTTGCTCAGTACGTATATCCTCATTAGCTCAAACTATATTTTTAAAATCAAAATCATCAAACCCAGAGAAAATAGTAATCATTTTCTATCTCCTTTCGATTAAACACATTTTTTGCATCAAATTTGTACTATCTACAAAAAATTAAATGAAATTAAAAAAAAAAAAAAAAATTAAGGGCAACTTTTCACACGATGCGTAATTTTACTCTATATATGTAAATTAAGATATTCGAAAAATGTCTCATTTTCAAGTCAAGTTTCTCTGCTTCTTGCTTAAAAAAGAAAAGGGGGAAAATACTTTACTGGCGTTTAAGTGAAAATTCTTTTGTTTTTTTCTGCAGCCTCGAGCCAAAACGGGAGTCGTTCCTCCGAGGAGAGAAGGAGGCGTCAGGAGGAGGAAGAGGAGGAGGAGGAGAAACGAAGGCGCACGCGGACCAATTTCAACGGATGGCAGCTGGAGGAGCTGGAAAAGGCGTTTGAGGCCTCCCACTATCCCGATGTGTTCATGAGAGAGGCCCTCGCTTCACGCCTCGACCTCGTAGAGTCTCGAGTACAGGTAAGGTGGCATCTAAGTGAGAGTTTCAACTCCTGATAAAGAGAACGCTTATTAAGTTTTTAGCTTGAAATAACATAGTTACAAAGCCACACGAGAGCTTCTGGAGACTTGCCTCGTAATTTTGAGTTGTGGTTCTTTAAACGGCAATTGAGATAATACGCAATAACCTGTCTTCAGTGTGCCATAAATTCTGAGATCTGGTTTTATTTAAGGTATCCGACTACGTTCGGAACCGTGATTTTGCAAAAGCGTGTAAATGAATGATATTTATGATATTTAGTGTCACTTACATTAGAAAATGTATAAAAAATTGTTTTAAGAATAGTATTACAATAAAAAATTATTTAAGTACAATATTTTGACAAAAAATAAACATATAGAATGACCCATTTTCAAAATATTCTTCTTTTGTGAAAAATGCTTCTATTATAATAATATTTTGCCTGTATATAGCTCAGACCTCTCTACAGAGGCTCAACTAGAATTTTTGAAATATATAGCTTAGAAGTGGGTTTATCCATGTTTTATGACAACAGAGGGGTGAAATTTTAAGAAAAAAAAACGACGATGATTATTTCAATTGGTTGTAACTCTGAAAATAATGTGAGTTTTTCAACAATCATAGTTGAGCCTCTGCACAGAGGTCTGAGCTACATACAGGCAAAATATTAGTATAATAGAAGCATTTTTCACAAAAGGAGAAAATTTTGAAAAAAGGTTATTCTAAGTTAATTTTCTGCCGAAATAGTGTATTTAAATAATTTTTTTTGTTAAAATGTGTCCTTAAAACAATTTTATACATGTATTCTAATCTAAGTGACACTAAATATCATGAAAATTATCCATTTATGCGCGTTGTTAAAATCACGGTTCCGAACGTAGTCGGATACCTTAAGGGGCAATCCCTATTAAAACACCAATGATCCCTACTGAATCTAAAACTCACGAACTCGTGATTCAACTTCGTGAATTGATCCTGAACCTTGTGACCTTTACCGTTAGGTTTCTTAGGTTCCTCAACATGCAGCTAATACTGTTAATTCTTTGTCATTCGTGATCTCTAAGGAATTTTAAATAAGAATATGCTTAGTGAATTTTAGCAATAGTATTTCTGGATTTAGAAAGAAGAACATAACACGAAACCTGGTTTACGATGTAATATCTGCCACATTCAATACAAATAATTCAGGAAGGACGACTTCTTTTGACTTTTTAAAATAAACCTTTAATTTTCACACAAAACAAAATTTTCCCCTGTTTACAAACTAAAAATCTGCTCCAAAACTCTCGCTCCTTCTCGAATCTCGTTTTCATTTTCACTCGTTGCCATCTTTTTTAAAGGTATTTTACAAGGTTGTGCAGGATATTTATTAAGTCAAGGATAACTGAATACCATAAACTTTACCATTTTAGTTTAAAAAAAATAATGCATATTTTTTCTGGATCTAAAATGTATAACACTTATATGTTCGTTTATAAAATAACCGTAATATATGAAAATTAAAACTGATAAAAATATAAACAAATCACCCAGCCTGTTTTGACATATTTTAAAAGGACAATTCCTCTTATGTTTGATGAATGTAAGCCATTATTTTTTTTTTTCATTTGAAGGAAAACAAATTTTTCTTTATATAATGTCTATTTTTTTTCTTTAAAAAAAAGAATTTTGCTTGTAAAAATAAAAAGAAGAAGAAGGAAAAAAAAAAAAAAAAAAAAAAAAAAAAAAAAGAGAGAGAGAGACTTTTAAAATTTTAATGTTTTATGATTTTTTTCAAAGAATTTATGCTGTTTCTTCATAACAAAACTGGTTGACTGTGTTTTGTCCACTACTTAAATTAAATCTCCATTACTTATTACAAGATTTTACTAAAAAAATAGATTCTCTAGAAAGATTAAAATATGTCATTATTAATTACACAAAAAAATATAAACTTTATAGGAGTTTTTAATACACATCACAAAATAAGGAGTCTTAATTTTGACATGTTACTATATCGAACATGTTATGGTACCCTTAAAAGATTTTTCAGTTAGAGAGAGAAAGAAGTTAAAAGAAATTAAGGTACAACGTACATTCATGAAACTATCAAAATTCATTGTAAGCATCTACTCTTTAAAAATAAATCAAATCAACGATATAAAAACTTTGAGACAAAAATGAAGAGTAATTTTACATTTCGATTGAAAATTTATAAGTTCAATCTTAATTTTGTTCTTTCCTTTCAAATTTTTGACAAAATGTAAATTAAAACGATGCATTAACCGATGGGCTAAAATTTAATTTTTATGTAAGTTTTTTCTTTATCCATTAGAAGTATCGAAAGAAATTTCGTTTTAAAAGCAATACTTTAAATACGAAGAATTATGTTAGATATATCCGGGCTGGGAAAAGTCGACTCAGCCTTTCATTACTTCAGTGGGTGGATAAATGAGTACCAAGCTTGCTTGGGAACTGAACACTGGGGGTTTCGCGTCAAACTGACCACTTGACCTAAACATCTGCACAGGAACTCCAGCGCCTAAGGTCACGTAAACTGAAATAGGCACAGTAGGCATCGGCTATTATGGGCTTTTGCTCCACTGAGTTCAGTTACGTTAGATAAAATGATTTGCCACTAAGGGGTTATTGTGTTTAATCTGCAAGTAAATTAGTCAACTAATATCTTTTCAAAATTTTAATATTTAAAAACTGTATCATTTTACTTAAAAAATATTTTGTAACAAGGGTGATTAGAGCTAAAATTTTTGCTTAAAAATAAAGACTGCCATTTAGTTTAATAGGGGCTGATGCATGCTAAAGGCGATGTGAATAAAGTCCACCTGTTAATGAAGACATGGAGGCAAGAAGTGCGGATATGAAGTCAGTATGGGGACAGTGGTCAATTTAGATGCTGACCTTGTTATAATTTATTTTAGTAATTCATGTAATTCTGTTTTTTAATCACGATTACTGAGTTAGTGCTCAAGCAACTTTCATAATTGACCTTTATGGGTCTACTTCTTAGTTAAATTATTACAAGTTTTTACTAAAACAAACAATAATCCTTGATATCTAAGATATTATCCCTAATATCATTCGATATGGAGGGGGAATACACACATAGAATATTGCACAAATAAAAAGAATAGCAACCTTTGGTGGTAAATCTATTCTTTGAAAAAACTTGTACGAAACATTTTAAATTTTATTATAAACGTTTTGAGTCCTAAAAATACTTTTCAAGACGAACAGATTTATCGCAAATAGGTAAAGATAGTGTTTTCGTTTATCGAATTCAATAAACCAGATATGAAAAGCAAAAGACGTTATAGAAAAATAAATCCATTTAGAATCTTTTAGTGGATTAAAAACAATAGCCAAAATGTGTTGAAGGCTATATCCCCAAATTTTTAATCTTTTACTAAGATTATTGCATTTTAATGAGATATATCTTCAGCCTAGATGGCAGGATACTTAAAAACTTTAATAAAATACAATTAATAACTGAGTTAAGATACATATAAATAAAATGTTCCAACGTAATTCCAATTTATAATAATATTCCAAGCGACTGATAATTATGTTCAAAATTTTTTAATTTTTAAAAAATTTTTTTAATATTTATTGGGACATTGCTCTGAACTGTTATTCATAATCATGGTTTGGGACACGAAATCATATTTTTTTCTTAAGTTGAAGTTCTTCGTTTCTTATTTTAATGCATCAAATATATGATAAAGATGATTTTTTTATTAAGTTTATAATTTTTTCTTATTACCAGCGTTCATTATTTGCTTATAAAAGCTCTCTAAATTTAGCTTTTAATCACATTTCTTGCTTCAGTTTTGCTAATGACGAAATTTAATATGTTTGCGAATGTAAAAAGTGGGGACTTAAGAATACTTTTAAAACAAATGAGATAAAACTGAATGACTTGAAAAATAACAAATAAATGATAAATTAAAACTAGTTGCCCCTGTATTTAACGTTTAAAATGTGTTAAAGAGCATAGTGTACAATCGAAGATTATATTGTCAGGAAAAATAGGTCCTATAATTAAGAAATATATATTTTTAGGATAGATGTATTAATTAAAAAAAAAAGGTTTTTTTACGCATTTTCATGTACTTTTAAAAATAAAATTTTCACAAAATTTTGTAAAATAATTTTTTTATGAGTATTTTTAATTAAATATTATATAATATTATTGTAACTATTAGTAAATCATAAATTCAGGGGAAATTTTAATTAAAAAATCATTATTGCATCAATATTTAATAATAATTATTACTAATTAAATAATAATAATAATTAAATCAATATACCTGCAAAATATACAAAAGAGGGGGGGGGATGCCTTTGGTTCATATTAATGAAGTTAAAGATTTAAATAAACGAGTAAAATAAAAGAAATGTGTTCATTGTGAAATTTTTTTCTTTTTCCGAATATTGAAAAGTTCTGAATACATTCTTTCTTTCAAAATGTATAATTACATTAAGATTCCATTTCCTATATTTAAATAATTTAATTGAATTTTGCTGCCGTCGACAAAGTAAAAGAGTTATTCTAATTATCAATGAGATAGCACTCGTTTCGTTTACGGCTTGCATTAATGCAGGATCATTTGAGTCTACTTATTGCATATGGCTGCCTTTATTTGATATTCAGTCACTAAAAATGAGCTGGAACGGGTCACGCCATACCAGGTGATTGAATATGATCTCGTTAACATAATGTTTTATGTATTAGCTTTAGACATCCTAAAAGTGTCGAATGAAAATTGCTCTTTAAGTTGTATACTGAAACATATTTAGTATCCCTTCACGCACAGACATAGAGTTTAAAAATACCTTATTCATTATTTCAATAAAGATCACATTGTGATACTTCGCATAATTTGATAATTGGGAATTATTTTAGAAGGAACGTTTTTTTTTTTTTTGTACATCGTAAGACTAATAGAGAGAAAATTAGTGTGAAGATCAATAGAATTTTCTTTCTCCTTTGAAAATGATTCTCGACTATGATTATATTGTTAAAAACATTCTTTTAAAAACAAGTAATATAATTTTTTTAAAACTATATTCCTACTTATGTCAACAAAGAAATTTTTTGTTTTAGTTACTTTTCATTAAATAATTACAATTAATATAAATATGTATATACATATGACAGAATCACACTATTAAGTGATAAAATAGAAAGCGATTTTCCTTTTCCCTTTCTATATATGATGTTGCATTATTTTTTGTTTGTTTGTTACTACTTATTCATTAATTAAATTTAGTTATTTTAATAAAATAGTACAGTAAAAAAGAAATCCCGTTCTCAGAAATTAGGCCATCCCAGGTGGGAATCGAATCCCCGATCTATGGATGAGAAGTCCAACGCATTATCCATTGCGCTACAGGGACACGAAGAATGATTTTCTTTTCTATATATGCTGTTGGACTATTATTTTTTTTTTGTTACTCTTTATTCATTTTTCAATTTAATTGAAGAATTAATATTTGAAAAACTGTATTAAAAACAAGTGTCATCCACTAGGAGTTTTTAAAAAATGTATTTGAACTTGAATGGATGAATAGAAAGTATTTTATTAACGACTGGAAATTTAAACAAGATATACTATATATAATAATAATAATAATAATAATAATAATAATAATAATAATAATAATAATAATAATAAAATAAAAAAATAATAATTAAAAGAGAAAAACTCAGGAAACAAAAACACTTTTAATTGTTGAAAAAAGCATTGCTTGAATTTCTGTGGGGATTTCGCATGTCTTATCCATAGTATAAAAATTTCCGCTCAAGTGGTTTACTATATTTAAAGTACTATAGACGAAGTAACAATATTTTTGCAACTAATTTAAGTCTAAACGCAGCAATGTTATAAGTATGATACTTAACATGTCCTTTAAAGTATTAATTTCAGTATAGGAGTATCTGAATAGCAAGAGAGGTATGAATAAAATCACGGCATCGACCAACATTACTATCAACTCTCGTATTATAAAGGTTAAATTTTCACTCTCTGCACGCGTGGACATTAATATACAACTAATTGCTAAACTAAATTTCATAAGGTGTGATCTCTGTTAGTAAAAAATTGCAGTTGGCTAATTTCATATGACGTCATAGTCACATGATAACTGCTATCATGTATTTCCAGCCAATCAGTGCATGTGCTTCGTTGTTGCCAACTTTTGTTTTTTGCCGAAATTTTCTTTCAAAAAGTATGTATTTGTCATCAATAATGACACATATAGGTATACAAAATGCACTTGATTTAAAAATACACATCTAAGAATTTTTTTTTTAATTTAGAAAATTCTTAATACAGTCAGACTCTAGTTTAACGAAGTCGTTAAATTCTGAAAAAAATTCGTTAAATAGGGATTCATTTTCAATATACTATATATACTGGGTTACAGTAAAAAGTCCGTAAAATAGAGAAATTTGTAAAATAGAGGTTCATAAAATGGAGGTCCGACTAAAAAAAAATTTGAAATTTTTTTGAAGACTCTTAATGTTTGAATTTCTTTACTAATATTAATTTTAAACTATCAGGTTTGAAATTCACACAGATTTTGCAAGCAGAACAACAATATCAGTTTTGAATTCAATGGGCACACGTGATTGTATCTATCATGTGACTGTCATGAAGTTAGCCCATTGATACATTTATTTCCTGTGTTTTTTTTCATTACATTAAAATGAAATGAATAATTTGTAGAAAAATTTAGGTAAACTTTTTTCTACAAAGAACAAATATCTATCGAAAGTTGTGAAACAAACAATATTAAATAAATAAATAAATTCCGAATTTGGAGGAAAAGCAAATACCTTTTCCAAAAAGATCACTAGTTACAAATCTCATAAATATAATTTATTTTTGAATGATTTTTATAGAAGTAAATTTTTTCGAATGAATAGTTTGATTCATGCGGTATAAAAATAATTTTTAATATACACTTATATAAAACTTCTCAAATAGATTAAAAAGCTAGCGGAAGTATCATAACCATCAATTTTCTTTGAATTATTATTTATTCAAACTTGTATAGTTCCTGTAACAAAGACAGAAATATTTATATCCAGACGTTATTTTCAATATATGTTATTCGATCACCGTTGAAGATCCTACCTCACTAAATAGAAAATTGACTTTATGTATATATATACACACATACGGATTTCTCACTAACTTCAGAAGAAAAAAAAATTGGCCACAGAAAGGGAATTAGGAATGATTTTGAAGAAGTCGATCGTGATTTTTCTTTACAGAAAGGTTGTCTCTTTTGTCAATAATGGACTTCGCAAACCTACTATCAACTTCCATTTCTGATCACTAGAGAAAGAGGGGGCGCGTATACATTACGCATTTTACGTAATAGGTTTGAATAATTATTTATATTTGCAGATAAATCGCATATTTTGTAAAGCTAAAACAATCGTATTTTAAGTACAGACGTTTAAGGCTGGTTTGAGCATTGATAATTGATTTTGAGTGTTGATGTTTTATCGAAGGACACAATTTTGAGTGTAATTAAGAAAGAAACTTATCTTATAGGTTTCCAGTATGGAAATAAACTTAGTATTAAATTCGTTTAATCAAAAAGTGAATTGCCGTATTTACTCGAATCTAAGCCACAATATTTTTCCATTGTTAATGCTAATGAAAATCGCGTGAATCGAAGGCAAAACATTTGTTGGATGGAGGTAATTGAGTTTATACCCCTTTCAAAAGGAAAAATGTGACCATCCATTCTAGCCTTATTCCATTCCGCACTATCTCCAGTATGCAGTGTATCCTAAACAACGTTGTCTACTCGTGTTTAGGCAATTATTTTTGTACACGCGCTTTCTTTTAATCTAAATATCAAAGATTTCGGAAATAGCAAAAAGATGAATCCACTATGATGCAAGTATGAAAAGGGAGGCAAAATTTTAAATACAGAAAAAAATGGAAACAGAGGAACGGTCACTGAAAAACTTTGACAGAGATGAAACAAATATACTTCAATGGTGTAAATAATAAGGTATAATTTTTGCTGTAAGTGTTCAACAGTCTTTAATAATTCTTTTATATTCTCCTATAATACATTCTTTAAAAAAAATGCTGTATAAAAAATGCATTGGATGGCACAGAAGACGACACCGTTTGGGAAAATGACGACGCTTGCACCAATTCCAAAGTGAGCTGTGACAATGGAAATGAGCGAATCACTTTCGAAACATATGATATTGACGATTAGAGTAATTATAGGTTCATGCATGTGCTTGAAAGTTTTTAATACTGGTCAAATAAGTTAAGTATTAACTTATTATTTCTCATTAAAATTTAAAAAAGGGTTTCTTAAGTATTTGATATTGATGAACCTTTTACACATTTTTTTTTATTTCCTAAAAAAAAAAAAAACACGTGCAGAGAATTGGAGTTGCGGCTAGCAACATTTTTTCACAAAAACATGTGGAGAATTTGGGACGCAGCTTAGATTCGAGTAAATACGGTAGCTGTTTATAACACTATTCATTTATTGATTCCGAATTGCAATGATTACGATTACTACGTATAATTTAAATAAACTGTTTCATTTTTAATTTAAAAACTAATGTAAATTCCTTTCCAATTGTTAATTATTAAGTTTTATTTTTATTACTCTTTATGAATCCGTTAGATTGATGAATTAATTATATTAAAAGGAATAAAAAATCCAAAAAAAAAAATTAGACTAAAAACTAGGTTTTTTTATAAATAACTTCATTTTAAAATTAAAGTAGTATTTGATATTAATTTAAGATTTTGGTGTATTTTAGGCGCGGTAAAATTACAAGTTATAATGTTGATACCTGATTAAAGTAATTAAAACATCTGGAGAAAAAAGTTAAAAGTCTGAATCCTCGTATGAAAATTATTTCTATGCGAACTATGTATTTTGAAAAACTGTAATAATCACTTAAGTATTAAAGCTTTATTACAAATTTGAAGTCAATTTAAAATGCTCGAAAAGAACTTGAAGAACTTCTTCAGGTGAAAATTTCTTTAAAGAAATTAAAACAGGGATACAAAAATCTCGGTTTCGGTTGCGTGATTCCTTCTATTGATTTTCTGGTGGTTCTTTTCATTATTTGTTACTTGACTCATGGAAATAATTTTGTCTCTTAATTTGGCATCGAATTAATTTTAAAACAGAGTAATGGCCGTTCTATTTAATGAAGAAAAAATTTCTGTAACATATATAAAGCAAATTTATGGTTGCATAAATTAAAATAATTAATAATAAGATGTCATTCTTACCTTAAGATCATTTTGCTTAATTTTAAAAATGTAAAACTGTCACTAAATTTATTTAGAATCTTTTTTCCTGTCATTTTGTCCAGCATTAAACAGGGAGAAAAGTAGAACTTACCCACTTGGAAAACTTGAAGAACCAACGAAATAAATTTGGTGAAGTTAGTTTTATTATTGTGTAATGACAAAAACTTTAAACTATGTCAAATAATACAACCCTAAATTTTTGAATTAACACCGAAATTTGAGCTAGAGTTTTGAGCTGTGTTTATTAATAAGTAAAAAAATAGGAACTGTTTGAAGAAAAAGATTTAAATCATTGCATTTGTTTACTCTTTTTTTTATTAAAAATTATTAGTTAAATCAACACTATATTATTTTATTTATTTAATTTATTTGCTAAACTCCTCATGCTCCACATTGGGACATGAAGCTTACAGACGTAAGTGGTAACCCAATTATAGCATTTAAAACAAATTTGGAAAAAAACATTTAAGACAAAAACATTAAAATAAAAAGAAAGAGTGGAAATATACAAATATAAACAAGGGGAGGTACCCCAATATAAAACTTTAAAAATCTATACAGTAAACAAATTCTCTTAAGACATTTAGGCTTTCAGTATAATTGACCAACAAAAACAAAACAGGTGGCCAGGAAATACCTAAACGTTTCAACTCCTTTTTAAAATTCTCTCTTTTACAGAAATATAGTTTACAATACAACAATACATGTTCCACAGTTTCAGCATCCTGACCACAAGAATAAATATCACTCCCAATTAAATTAAATCTAGATAAATAGCTCTTAAAATTTCCATGTCCTGTTAGAATCTGGGATAACTTGAAATCAGTAACAAATTTCTTGCATTTAAGTCGTTGACAAATGGTCGGAAAAAACCTTTTTGTTCACAAAGCTTTAGGCGAGGCCAAGAATTCGATGTTCCAGGAGGAAACAGTTCTTTCCCAAGCTACATGCTTCCAGTGGGACAATGGCACAGACATTAAAAGGTTCATATCTTGGCAAGTTGCCTCTTTGGCCAACTATCACACTATATGTATCAACACTATATGATA
This sequence comes from Trichonephila inaurata madagascariensis, assembly GCA_019973955.1. Classification (NCBI taxonomy): domain Eukaryota; kingdom Metazoa; phylum Arthropoda; class Arachnida; order Araneae; family Nephilidae; genus Trichonephila; species Trichonephila inaurata. The sequence goes on from BMAV01019816.1 coordinate 25,377, forward strand.
CATAACTTTACTATCATATACCCTTTTTGGTGGTTTTCTTATTTGTCACAATATATGTATTTAGCTCCATCTATGCACACAGGAATTTTTCAAGGGGTGGGTTCAGGGTCGAAAGTCTACCATTCTCGTATCATTCTCCAATACGCCGCCTAACATATTCTTTTGATTTTGTCTCTATTTTCGGGAACAAAGAACTCTAACAAATTAATTATCGAATACATAATTATATAGCATTAGTTAATAAAATTAATTATTAATTACAAATACTTTATTAAATTTTTCGTACTATATGCATAGGATTATAATCAATCGAAAAAAATCAAGGGGTTTGGGGGGGGGGAGTCCGGACCCTCCTCCCCTTGTGTGCGCCACTGACTGTGCATTATTGTTTGGAAAGGTCTCGCTAAACTTTCCCCTCTGCTGAAACTTCCATTGGCGTTTATTAAATCTCGTAAAAATTTGTAACACCAATAAAGAAAATTTTGCTAACAGATACTGCCAAGTGTTTGAGCAAATGATATAATAACGAGATCAAATAAACTGATAAATAAGAACTAATTAACTTATTTCTACTGGCAGTTAAGTATCCAAATTAGACACTTCATTACAATTTATTCAGGATAGATGTTTGATAAGAAACAAAATTAGAACCATTTCCAAAAATAATTATTGAAAATTAAATAATGATTATTATTATCATCTCAGGACAGCGATTATATTTGCATTAAATGAGGGGTGAGAAGGAGGAGAAAATTTAGATATTTAGATATGTCAGTATTACAGCTAAATTTACGATCTAAATATCACTACTAGCACTCATATTAGAGCAAATTAGCTTAATATTTATAGATATAATAAGCAGAGGCACACTAATTTTATTTTTGCATATATTCATCTTTTTTGAAACCAGTGCTAAAAGATTGCTTTTAAAATGCCTTTTAGATTTTTTTTTTTTAATAAGCCTATGGCCAGCTATTTCCGAACAATTATCTTTATGCTACCGACTGTTTATACCTGCTATAAGCTACTGCTTTTTCGCATCTATTTCCATAATAATCAGTGTGCACGACATGTGTTATAACGCATATGAATTATACATGTTATTTATCCCTTAATGAATGCATAATATTCTCGTTAGCACAGGGTCTGCATGATTAAGTGATTATCATCTATTGAAAAAATTTGCACATGCTTTGTTAGTTTAGTGCATGCAGTGATACATGTGAATTCATTGAAGCGGAGCTTTCTTATTAATTAGTTTAGAGAACATAAAATGGTTTTAGAGAGCATTTTTGTTTTGTACGATAATGTGTGGATTTAAGTATGATTTTATCATATTTAAATCCGACATTTTTTATCATATTTGCTCGAACTTTTTTGTGTGCCTTTGTGAGTAAAAAAATATTAGAATAAGCGGTTACTTAAGTGGTAGTCTATTTTATTAATGTATTACAAATTTCTTTTTTAATATTCAAGTGAAGTAATTATTTATTTTATGAAATGCGGTTTTGATAAACGCACATAAATACTGTAGTGGATAGAAATCAAAATGCACCTTATAAATAATTTATATTATTTCTCTACATGGCTGAAAGATTTTATTACAGATGAACGATTAAATAATTGGTTTAATTTGTTTTAATTTTTACTCTGCAATATCTTATAAATTATTTTTATATTCAGAATAAATGTTTATTAAGCATATTTCGAAATCAAAGTTATGTAATAAGTTTTTTGAATTACACGGTAAATCTATTTTTCCTTAAATACTCTGTAACAAAAACCAAAAAAGAGATTCACCAAGAAGGAATTGCCCAATTGTAATGAAATTTCGTATGCAAAAACATTTCTACCAAACATGCAAATGATTAAAACTTGGTGCTCAATGAATGAATAGCGGGAGCTAGAGCGCATCGGAACTGCGCACTCAGCAGGTGTCTATAAGAAGCGATTTTCAATCTGATGGTCAAAATTTCTTTTGCATTGCGAATAAGAATACCTTTCAACGACTGAAAAAATGCCTCGCCGTAGGATTGGAACTCATTACAAGCAACTGTCATTGAAAGAGGTTGTATCATTAAATTAAAAGAAGCAGGTTGGGCAAATTGGAGAATTGCTCGTCATATGGGTCGAAGCGATGCGGTCATTAGAAGATACTGGCAAGAATAGGTGGACAATGGCAGATTTCAGCGTCACGATGGTAGCGGTCGACCTAGGGTCACAGCAGATCGGGAGGACAGATTGATTGTCAGATCAGCTGTCACATCACCTGATTCATCGTTATTAAAACTCAGACGTGCGACCCGCACACGAGTGTAAGCCATGATCACTCACAGACGGTTGATAGAACGAAATTTACGCTCATACTGACCGTTACGCCATCTGCCACTCACGCATGCACACTGTTGATCCAGATTACAGTGGTGCTTGGTTCTATCAGGTTGGAATCATGCTGACTGGGAAGGTATAGTGTTTAGCGACGAATCCCACTTCCAACTGTGTCCTGATGATCATCGAAGACGTGTCTGGAGACGCCCAGGGCAGAGTGCCGATCCTGCTTTCCCTATTGCATACCACACAGGCCTTCAACCAGGAGTTTTGATCTGGAGTGCCATTTCTTTTACTAGCCGGAACCCTTTGGTCGTCATTAGAGGCAAACTTACAGCACAGCGGTACGTTGACGACATTCTGAGAACTGTTTTGCTACCGTTTCTTTTGCCGTACCCTGGCCTTATTTTTCAACAAGATAATTCAAGAACACATACGGTATGTGTTGCTATGAACTGTTTTACAGTTTGTCAAACACTTTCTTGGCCAGCCAGATCGCTATATCTCTCTCCAATCGAGCATGTCTGGGATATGAGGGGAAGGCGATTGCAACTACCAAGGAATGTTGATGACCTGGCCCGACATTTGGAGCAAATTCGGCAAGAAACACAGCAGGAGACCATCAAGGTGCTTTATCCCTCTATACCACGTCGTGTGGCAGCTTGCATTCAGGCTAGAGGTGGGTCAACACCTTATTGAGCTCGTTACTTTGTAACTATGTAACTCTGAAATAAACAATTCAATTTTTCTGAAATTTTAATCATTTTCTATTCTGTACATAATTCTACTACCCACCAATTTTTGTCTCTATTGAACAACTCGTTCTTGGTGCGTCATTTTCTGTTTTTGTTTTTTTGTTATAGAGTTTATCAGCGATGTGTGTACAAAGTTAAAAACATAATTTTTTTTATGCATAATCTAATCGCTTAGAAAGTTTTCAAGCAAACTACATGACGTAGATTTAACTCCTAGGGGATAATGATACGTCCCCCCCCCTCAATTTGATTGCTGCTTATAATTTAGGATGAATATACGTTTTCTTTTTTCAACATTTTAATGGCTGGTTGGATCTTTGTATGCAATACCTTTGATTTCTCTTCAAGAATTAAAAACAAAATGCTTAAAAGGTATTTTAATAAATTTTTATTTAAAATTTATAAAAAAAATATCTTTTTTTTTTTTAAAAATTTACCTGAGAATATGTGCTACAAGAAAATATTGATGATATATAGTAATACCCCGACTTACGCGAATTCGGAGTTACACGATTTTCAAACTTCATCGATTCGTCTGTTTTTTTCATCATTGAAACTCAGGCGGAATTAAAGCCAGAGTCTGATAAGATTGTTAATTTTATTTAACGAGTTGTGACGGTCTTTCCAGGCAAATAAATTTAAAAGTGGATAGCGATGACGTTTAAGAACTGCTGTATTCCTATAAAATCAGAAGCTGACAATTGATAAGCTCATAGGAATGCAGGAGCAAGGGTGAATGAAAGGCTTGAGCTCTTAGACCCAGTTCAATCAGAAGATCGAATTACGGTTGGGAATTTGACAGAAGCCTTCAGTTTAATCGAAAGAAAGTTACAAATTTCAGAGAAAATACATACTCCAACGAAGAGAATATTTTTTGAAATTTTACAAGGAATAAAAAAAAAAAAAAAATTAGGATGCTACAAGGAAATTTTGCAGGATAAAAAAAAAATCTTTGAGCCGGCAGACTACATGATTAGATTTTATGAAACGTTCTACATTAAAATAACTTCGGTGTGCGATTTTGTATTTGTGTTATCTAAGATATTATTTCCTTTCGTCTTTGGTTCTAACTAAAAATAATTTATACGTGAAATTATATCCCGACTTGCGAATTCGACATACCCGGTTATTACTCAGTCCTACCTATCGCATAAGTTCGGGGTATTACTTTACTCGGATATAAATATATACGCTCCTTTTTCTGTAACTGAAAAACTTCCCTTGTTGTGGAGGAGTATAAATAAAATGATATAAAAATATGGAATAAGCCATACTAGGTTTAGTAATTTCTTATGATCGATTCGAAAATAAAACAATCAGTGGAATTCTAAGAAATTACGAAAATAAGTGATAAAACACAAATTAGAAAATTAAATTTCTTCGTAGCTAATAAGTGTTTAAAATATTGCATTTGAAACAGAAGATAACCAATAAATTTATTTTCATGAAGTCGTTAATATATTGACTTTATATGATTCTTCAAAAATGTTTTACTTTTATTTATTTTTTCAATACTATTAGATTCAGATTTTAAAAAAACGTTGCCGGTTCGAAACTAATTTAATTGAAAGTTTTTATTATCCTTGTTTTTTAAGTTTTATTATTCATTTTTTCCTAGCGACTCAATTTTTTTTCTTTTGTAATTACACCTATATTTAAAGAGAACACTTCAAACTATCTTTCTTTTTTAAAAAATATTCTTCTCCTTACTGAATGACATACAAAGATTTCCGACAGAAGTAATCATCGAGACATTGTCTCGAACACCTCATTTGTAAACGTTTTCCTTTTCCAAAAAACAAGAACAGAGTAATAAAGAAAAAAAGAAACTAAGGAAGAATCAAACAGACGCTAGAACAGAAAAAGAAACAAAAGAGAAAGAAACGAACCAACAATCAAAAAGAAAGCTGTACGTGATGTGTACTTACGTAAAGCAAAAGCTGTTGTCTGAGCCTTTATCTGATTGTAATGACAGTCATCGGAATCGTCGATGAAAACTAACCGCTGACGATAATTGGCAGATCGGGATGCCCCCTGGGACATTTGTGGCCAGCTCAATAGCATCCGTTTCCTGTGTGAATCGTAACTGCATTTAAATGACACGTCAGCAGGTGACATTACACGCGTTAGGGAACGAAGTGACAGCGGTTTATCCGTGGCGGAATCTTGCCAAACAACAGTCGTTTCTTTCATCGGGTAATTTGTTTCCACACCTTCTCATTTGAAAACAATCGCATGGAATTGATGTGGTCTTCAATGAGACCAAATGAGATTTTTATGAAGAGCACTTAAAAAGAAAATCGCTGGAATTACGCATTCAAAGCGAAATGTATAAAATGAGCAAGGAAATGTGGCCTGTGTGTACCTTAATGACTTTTTAAGACGATACAACAATGACAAAGCTGTTTATTAATTTAGAGTTAATATTAGAGAGGATTCTCTTAAAACAGTATTCTTAAATTTCTGACTGCTTGATTTACAACGACCGAATACAATATTGTAATAACAGTTCTGTTTAATTGCGCGAAAATTTTGTTGTTGTAAACCAATAATTGAAATTAATCAAAGTACGGAAATGTAAAATTATATTTTTTATGATAAACAACATCTATAACGGTTTCTATTCGCGATTCTTACTAATCCTCTAGGGGAAATACTTTCAAGGCATTATACAACTATAAAACCGCTTTCTGTAAAGGAACCGCGATTTGTGTCTATGAGAGTTGCTATTTAAAGCCAAGTGAAGAGAGAAGTTAGAGAGAGGTTGGTGATTGTGTTGTCATACTGTATCTATGGATTTAAAAAAACATAGCTGAAAATTACCAGGATTCTAGGGACGTTTTAGGACGTTCTGTATTGAGGAGAATCTATTTGTCTCGATAAGTAATAAATTTATTATTAAAGATATTTAAATTAAGAGCTAATCTGAGGGTTCTCCTAGCTTAAGTAGAATTTAGATAGTGATTTGATAGTCATAATGAGAGTGTTTACATTGTTAAAATGTCTCTTTCTTTGGTTCATCCTCCCTCTTCCATGTGCGTAACACATCCATATAGTATTTCTGAATTAATTATTAAGGTTTTTTTAATTAATTGTATCATTCGATTAATCTTTGCTCATTTTTACGGTAAAAACAACGAGGGAAATGAAAAATGGTCTCGTTACAACGTGTTTTCTTTACGCCCTGCTACTAATCCACAAGGGAGAAATACTTCTAATAAAGTGTTTGATTTGAGAATCTCTTTCCGTACAAGGAACAGTGAAGTATTCAGAATTGAACTACTGCTTGAAGTTAAGTGAATCGAGTTCGTGGAGGAAGATACTAATTGGACGTGTTAACGTTAGATTCGATTATGGTTATTATAAGAATTAAAAGTGTATCCAGTAAAAGGATTAGGAATCTTGTGGTTCGAGTTCAAGGGATCGAGCCTAGTGACTGTATTGGATAAGTATCTTTTCACGTAAATATTTGCAGAAAGCTAAATTGACTCGCTCCCCATTACTTGCTATTAAGGTTAATAGTCTTTGAAATCATAAAATAAAAAGCTAGTTCATTTTTGAAGATGGCGTTTCATTCCATCAACCCTCCCCCCAAATTGAGTGGATGATATATGCTGTTTAAGTATTAGGCTAACCACCCATCCGGTATTGTGGTTAGTGTGGTTAGTGACGCTGACTGCGGTGCTATTTAGCTTAGACTCGAATCTCGGAGACGTGATCGTTTGTGAATGTATAGGGCCTTTGCGGCATGGGGGTACTCTAAATAGCCGTCGAGCCGCAAGTCCTCTCGTGAGGTTGGTGGAAGAGGAAGAGAGGTGGGAAGCCCCTGACCACCCCCAGGGTGTTCTCCCTCAAAATTAGGGTGGAACCGAGCAAAATCGTATTGTTACCTGCATAGTGCTCAAAGCTAAGGTTAATGACAGGCGTAAAGATCCAGCCCTTAGCCGCAATGAATTTCGTCGAACTTGATCTGATGTTACTGTCGATCAGGTGGCATAAATAACAACAACAAGTATTAGGCTGAATGTACCCTATTGACTATCCTCGTTATTTGACATGGGTTCAACGTTAAGAAGTTCGTTACACACACAAAACTAAAAGGAAAGTGCTGCTAAAAGAAACAAATTATATAGTAATTTGAATTTTTTCAATATGATCCTTCAGAGTCTTCTGTTCGCAAAATAGATGGAGGGCACTAATTTATCATTATGTATTGAAACTCAGAAAAGTTTCCGAAAATTCAGCTAGCAATTTAACTGTAGTCAAATTATAGCAATATTTTTTAAGTACAAAAAAATTAAATAAATAAATAAAAAATGTTCCAAAATATAACGAGAACCCCCATTTAAGTTGAAAATAAAATTCAAAAATAAGCCGCCTTTGTACGTGAAATTTGGATTTTGAAAATATGTCCAGCTTTAGAAAAGAAAGAAATTTGAACTACTTTTCTCTCAATACCTGGCATAAGAACACACTGAAAATCAAGATTTGATCAGTTCTTCTACCGACCCTGTAATGCAGTGCTTTTTTTTTTTTTTCTAAAGCTGGTATAAAGTTCGGTTTCTTCAAAACTTCAATAGAAAATCAATATGGAAAAAGAAGATATTCACTGGGGATGTTGGAAGAAAATAGCTATTTGGAAAAAATAAATAAATCTGCATGTCTCTTTCTTGTGTCATATTTGTATCGCTCTTTAGTTGTATATTTATTCTAAAGCAAAAGTTCTCTGCTTTTATCATCTGATGGAATTTAAGGTACTTTAATGTTGTAATTTAAAGTTCAATATGTGTGTGGTGAAGATCTGAAAGTACTTTTCATGAAGAATTCCATTTCAATATCTCCATTCAATTTTGTCACAAGATGAAGATATGAACAGAGGAGACTGAAAATGAAATTAGATTATTAGATATGAGAGAGAAATATTCATGCAGGCGTTCAGTGTTATATATGAGCTAAAAGAATAATATTTTTATTTTAATATTTGTTGATTTGCTTCTTAAAAGAAATTTTCGTAACGTTTTTCTTATTTTAAATATTTTTAAATGGATTAACGAATCAAAATTTATTCTAATTTCACGTTGTATAGAAGTTTAACTGTTACGCGTCTACATTAAAAATAAATGAACCATTATCGTTTGGCGAAGTAGTTTATGAACTACTCAACAAGATTAAATGTAAATAATGTTTTGTTTAATTGCTGTTCTTTTAATAAAAAAGATTTATTAGAATAAATGACGCCTTAGTTTGTTTCTTGGTGGCGTAAAATTAATTTAAAACGTAACTTACGTATAGAAAATTAACAACTTATCTCGCAACTGTTATTAAGTTTTGAATAACTTGTTATTATTCTATTATTTTCTGAACATTTGGTTGCATACAAATAATGTAACGCACCAATCAATAGGTAAAAAAGTATTTAATTATAAGTAATTCCTATTTTTCATCTATCCAGTAAAAGTCTTAAGTGAAATTTATCAATATTTTAATATATTTTTGAAAATTAAGTTCAAACCTTGTGAAAGCAGACACTTGAACGCTTATTTAAACAAACACAAGTTTTAAATCTTGTATTTTAGCAAATTTGAGTTGTTTTCTTTGAAAGTGGTGTAAGTTCATTTTATAATTATTAATATTATAAATGCGAAAGTATATCTGGATGTTTGTTCCTCTTTCACGCAAAAACAACTGAATGGATTTTAATGAAACTTTACAATGATATATCTTATATATCAGAATAATACATCTTTATCCTTATTAATATTATAAATGCGAAAGTATGTGTTTGGATGTTTGTTCCTCTTTCACGCAAAAACATCTGAATGGATTTTAATGAAATTTTACAATGATATCCTTATTAATATTATAAATGCGAAAGCATGTTTGGATGTTTGTTCCTGTTTCACGCAAAAACTTTTAATGAAACTTTACAATGATGTAGCTTATACATCAGAATGACACATATGCTATAATTTATAACAATATTGTGTGAAGTCTCCAAAATATAACGATAATTGTCAAGTTAGTAGGGAAAAATTCTGTCATCTGCAAAAAATCCAGCGACAGGATATATCTATCTTTTATGTGGGAAGCGAAAATGTTCTCATTTTGTTTTGTCTACGCCAGGGGCCAGGAACTGCGAAGGCTTGAACAGGCGGAGCGTGAGGCAGATTACAATTTTAACATAAAATAAATACAACAGAAAGTAATATTAACGTATTATACTTCTAGATATAAATTATTTACACTATTTTAAGCGTTCATTACACAAAATTTATAACAATGTGTTTCTTTTGCTGAGCAGAAATCAGCTTAGGAAGATGTTTTCAAAAATCGACCCACATGAGAGTTATGGGGAGTTATTAATAAAAAAAAAAGTCCTTTTTTTATCAACTATTAGATCTACAGACATAAAATTTTACAAACATGGTTTTTTTTTTCTTTCTGTTCAGCTGAGATATACAAAAAGCTTTTTTTTTTGTTTAATGTACAATTCACGTAAAATTAATTCATTAAAAACTTCTTTATCCTTCTATCTGTATTGTTTAATTTTTCAATTCACCCGTACTATGAACGGGTATACCAGGTAGTATAATATATAGAGCTATTTACCACTTTCAAAGTAATCATATTTGTAATTTCATTAACTTCAATCAATTTGCATTGACAAAATGATGAAAATTTTGAAGAATTGTTTGGGAAAATAATCATAGATAAAAAGCTCATAGCTGATTGCATTCAATGTTATAACAAACGAACTTTTTGTCAAAAATGGACTTACACCACTTTCAAAGAAAACCGCTATTTTTTTTTTTTGATAATACTTAAAATTGTATGCAGTAAAATTATCGTGTGTTCTCATATTTAAGAATGAAAGTTTAATTTATAATTTATACTATACATTCGAAACTGTTAAGATATTACATAAATTGTTAATTTTGACATAAATAATTCGAAGCAAATTTTTTATTTTATCTTATTTGCTTAGTATAAAGTCATTTAAAAGTAAGATGTTGTGCTTTTCAAATATATGCCTAAATTGTGGAAATTCTACGCATATATTTATTGCATTTGCAAGGGAAAAACATTTCGTTATTCGAATGATATAATGAAATATTAGGTTTTAATTTTAAGCGAGACTTTTTTTTCAAGAAATATTAAATTTGGTTCCTACGTCTAACTAAAAAAGTGGATACTCTAATTCTAGTGGATAATTAATTGAAAAATACCAATGAAAATTAAGGAAAAAGTAAGTTTGTGGTGGGATATGGAATATTTAATACCCACACAGCATATTAGGGAAAATAATGAAATATTTTTCAAAATTTACATTTTCACTTGTTTTTCAATACATTTTCAAGGTATTTTTAAAGTGATCGATAAATATGTGAGGAATTTTGATACTCGAAACTTTCTTGTAACAAAATATGCTAAAAGTATTAGACACAAAAGAGAACCAGTTTCATTAATAAGTGTTCATAATATTAAAATGCCTGTTTTCCAAACAGAGAGCACTAGTAAATGAAAGTATCATGTAATTATCATTGAAACCTTAGCAACCGGGATAAATATAAATATGTATAAGAATAAAGGTAAAAAAATTTAAAAGACCTCACGTCTTTGAAGTTGAGTCTATTAAATGAAGATAGTACGGGGAAGATAATATGTAATAAATGTTTTATAAAATACTTATCTTTGAACTAATTTAATTCAAACTGCATTATGTTCAGGAACACTCAAAAACAATATAAATTAATCAGAATTTCTTGGCGCAGTCACATTTCAATTTGTTAATAATGATGTTTCTTTAATCTCTAACGACCTGTCATGTACAGGGAATGATGCACCTTAAATCTGTCAAGGCTCAAAGTCCTCTTGTTGGCATGGAAAGAAAGTTAGAAGAGGAGGTGCAAGCTCAGGTGTTGTCCCCGTCACTTGACGTGGTTAAAAATTACGAGATCAGTCACCAATATCCATTGTGTTGCTACATAGTGTGACGAAAATTAAAATAAAAATCAAACTCTGACGAACTCCAGCTCTTTCTAGTGTCTAGTGATATAAATTCATGTGCCGACATAGTCGAATGATAATGACAATCATGCGCTTCCAGCCAATCAATTCATAAAGTCATGGGACGTCATAGTCACACGATAAATACAATTAGGTGTTTTCAGCTAATCAGTTCATGCGCTTCGCTGTTGCCAACGTTTGCTTTTGGCGGAAAATTTCTTTTATAAAGTAAATAATTATCAATAATAATAACGTCCATAAGTAAGCAACATGTGATAGTCTTATGCATGTGATTGTCTTGAATTTAGTCAATTTTGCAATTGAACAACAAAATACTTAGCAAAAAATTCTATATTTACAGAACCTATATTTACAGAGTTCATAGTCTAGTGTAAGGATGCCGAACCAATGGCATGCGTGTCATTGATGGCACGCGACACAATATTTTCGGCACGCCACTGATCAAAATGGTTAGCATTTTAGTTCAAAATAACAAAGTTCACCATGAAATAATAATTATGAGGGATCCCATTCTCACTTTTGTGACGCTAAACAACATTTTTTCATAAACGATATTATTACAAGAAACTACAAGTACTTCTCAAACTTGAAAAAAAATATATCAAAGATTTAGATGTACATGTGGAACCAATGAGGAGACATTTATTGAAGAATTTATTCCGTAATTGATTCTTCAATCAAGGAATTTTCAGTGAGATGCTCTCAGTTCAAATAATTATCGGAAACGCTCAAGTTTATTACGAACCCTGATGTGACTTCATTTGATAAACTAAACTTGTTCCAATTCGACTGGTTGGAAATTGTAGAATTTGAAAAACAACTGATTGATTTTCAGTGTAGTTCAATACGGATTCAAAAATTTATTGAAACAAAGAAACAGTTGGAATTGATATATAGTAAAAATGTCAGTAATGAAACTTTGGAATCAAGGAATTCGATTCCAGATACATTTAACTGTTTGAAGAAACTAATTCATGCTATTATAGCTACATTTTCCTCTACCTATGCCTGCGAGTTATTATTTTCAGAGATGAATAACATTAAAGACTCGCTTAGAAACCGTTTTACAGATGACTCCAATTCAGCATGCATTCTACTAAAAGTATCTTATAATCCTAATATAAGTTATTTGTCATCTAATCTGCAACAATAAAAGTCACACTAATATTACTTTCTAATTTGAATTACACGTATAACTAAAGCATTTACTGCTATACAGTGCAAACTGCATTTTTTCGTATTGCATAAAGAGTTTTGAGTTGTTAGTATTTAATTTTATTATTTTCCCAATAATCACATGTCAAAATTATTTGTGACGGCACGTCTATACTTCATTAAATATTTCTTACAGAAAAAATGACACGTTGATCAAAAAAGGTTCGCCACCCCTGGTCCACCCCATAACATATGCTTCTGATTAATATATTTTTATATATCTGATCAGTAGTACTTAAAACAAAACTGGCTAGTATTTTTTGTTTTTCTCTTACTAAGATAAATAACTCAGAACTTAAACAAAATGGATTAAGGGTATACAAGTTGATATATCTTTTTATATGATTTTATTATATGTTTTGAATCATTTTTAACAGCTGAAGTTAACAATCCTATCCCTTTGTCTCGTCTTTCCCAAACGGTAAAAAAAGTCGACAAACCTAAAAGATATTCCCTCCCACTCGCCTGCTTATGGCATTAACACACCCTCAGCGAACCTCGAATTCCCATTATCTAATTCTTCAGAGATATGGGCGGGTCGACACCTCTTAAAATCCCACTCTTCCCTTAAGCATTATCTACAACTTCGGACAGCGGTCACCTTTAAAAGTGAAAAGAAAAAGGGCAGGCGCTGGGGCTTTTAATGCCCGGGCGACCGTCTCCTTAATGGTGTTCTAAGTGGACGATCTGCTGAGAGGAACAGGCCCCTGGAGTCCACGGCAGCTTAAGCAGCCACTGTGGGGCTTTATTTAATCAGACATTACTGCTTTTTACTGCTAAGCGTTTTGGGAACGACCCTAAGGAAAAGAATGCCGCATTAAAGGGAGGAGAATGGAAGATCCGGGAAAAAGTGTTAATGTAAAATATTGCAAATTTGACGTGTTTTTTTTAAATGGTGACAATTCGCAGATTTTGATGTTTATAATATTACTTAGGATAAAAAAAAATGTTTTATCTTACTTTTATGTTAAATGTTAATCTTACTTCTGTGAATGCAAAGTTCTTTAAATTATGAAATAATGTACTTAGTGTTGTGCAGTTTCCCTAGTAACAGATTATAAATTAAAGAAATTGGATAATTTATAGTAAACATTTTTTTAAAAAAAAATATGCAATCAGACCTTTATTTTAAGAAGCCACTAAATTCCCCCCCTCAAAATCATTAAATGGGAAATTCGCTAAATAGAGCAAATTTTAAATCATAAACACTACATATTATTTGTTGTTACTAATGCCACTTATCTGACGTTGCCAGAACAAGGACCACGAAATTTATCGAGGTTAAGGGCTAAATGTACGCCTGTCGTTATCTGTATCCTTGAGCACCATACAGGTGACAGTACAATTTTTAGTTTGGTCCAGTTTAGAAGAACACCCAGGGGCCTCCCATCTCTTCCCCTTTCACCAACTTCACGAGAGGACTTGCGGCTTGACGGCTTTTTAAAGTACTTCCAATGCCGAAAAAGCACTATACATTTACAAACATCCATGCCTTCTCCAGGATTTGAACCCAGGTCCTACGGCACAACCAGCAGTCAGCATCACTAACCACTATACTGGATGGGCGGCGCATATTATTTTTTAAAAAAAGTAATTATTCACACTTTTTTTAAAAAATTAATATTTCGTTTTATAAATTTTACTCATCAAAAGGAAATCTGCAAGGGGAAAAACATTGTTCAGGAATACACTATATTTTCAATTAAAAAAAATAATTTTATGTTAATGTTAATGAATTTTCTAATTTTAAACCTACAAAAGAGTAATTTTAAGCATGCGCTACCACACGCATCCTTAAATTTAAATACTGATAAAATCTGTTAATTTTGCTTATTTTTTGTTTGTACAATCACAGCAATTTCCATAATCTGGGTGTTCTTAGGCACCTGGTAAAACCAGTTCAAAGCCATTGATCCACGTAAAATGTGCTAAAAGTGAGAATATTTTGAAAAATATCCTGAAAAATTTTAAAAATAAGAAGAAAAGAAATCTAATCACAAGAGAAAAAGTTCGTTAAATAAAAAATGCCCTGCGCTATTTGGAGGTTATTTTACGAAGTAAATAGTAAAATGTTCTTGGTTCCAGGAAAAAGTTCTCAAAATAGAGAAATTCTCAAAACAGAGGTTCGTTATACGAAGGTTTGACTATATTTCATTAAATTTAATTTTTGTTTCGATGATATAATGTAGCACTTTTTTTTTAACTAAATCAATCGACTTATCGTATAAAATGTTAAGTCAGTGGCTATATAATTTTAAACATAAATCAAAGGATAAGAAGAAAAAGTTGAAAGGCAAATAAGGAAAGTTAAAAAGGGTTTAAGGGCTACTAGGGCTTAGAAGAGAGAAAAGAAAGAGTATGAATATGTCATTATCAGAAGATTAAATTAAATATACGAATGCCAATATTGAGTAAAATTATGACAAAGAAAAATATAACTATAATTACTTACCCAATGTGAAAAAATTAAAATTATTTGAGTTTTTAAGTTCTACTAAAATTATTAATTTTTGCCCCATCCACCCCACATGTATAATATACCCACGAGTATTCGTGAAGTTAAGGGCTTCCCCCCCGGACCAAACTACGGGTTCTCAGTTTGAATTTATAGCATGCAATTTTAAAACTTTATCTACTAAGAAATACCTCTTCCTTTTTCTCTATTTATCTCTCACTCTTATATGTTTCCATTTTTCTGTCTATTTGTTTCTCTTTTTTAACAACAAAATGATGATTGTTATTCATTACATGAATAAATCTTTTGTCTTATCTTTTAACAAATGAATATTTGTAAAAAACATATTTTTATATATATGTCACCGTAAAAGCATATAATTCAGTTATTCCATAGAATAACTAGACAAGTCAGTTAAAGTCTGAAATAGATGAAAAATTTCATACTTTACCTAGTTATTCTATGGAATAACTAGAGGCCGCGGTAGCCGAGTGGTATAGGTATCGGATCGTGGCTTGCCTTGTCACGAGTTCGAGCCCAGTACCACTAAAGACCCGCCGTGTAGGGCAGCGATGCACGTTAAATCTGTCGAGAGCTGAAACGTCCTCCCGTTGGTGTGGTGTGGTAGTTAGGAGAGGGGGGTGCCAGCTCAGGTGTCGTCCACGTCACTTGACCATGGTTCAAAATTACGTGGTCCGTCGCCAAAAGCCCTCGTGTAGCTGAACAGTGCGACGTTAATATTCAATCAATCTATGGAATAACTAATGACGGACCGTTAAAGTGAAAAATAAACCATTTCAAAGTTGTTTTATAAACTAATTGATCATAAAAAGCTAAAATCTCTCGAAAAATACATTTTATTCCTATTTCGGATTATTGAATGATAAATAATAAGAAAAGCAGATGATATAATTTACTATTGCTCATATTGCTAACATTACTTAGACAGAAAGAAAAAAAAAGAATATGTTGCAGAAATAGTTATATTTAAATATTATTAAAATAATATATGTTGGGAAGAAAAACTGTTGCTTCATAAGAACATTGAGTTAACTTTTTCAAACAAAAATGTTAAAAAAATATTAATTTAAATTTTGTCACTTTGATTACACTGCATATTATTTTATTTTTGAAACAAGCACCCTTTTTACAATTACACATTTTTTTACACGAGCACTTTTTAAATACTTGTCCAGTGTTGCAACAGATAAAAGCGTTGTGTTAATATTTGAAACTTCATCAATGGAAATTATTTCTCGCTCCCATATACTGAACTGAGAGATCTAGAGTACAATTGTTTTTACTATGCAATTATTATTTAAGTGGTTCAAAACTGACTAAAAGCAGCTAGAATCGGTTCAAAAAACTTTCGAGTGACGTATTTCATACTTTATCGATCAAGAAATCGTTGTTATATAGAATACCTAGTAAAATCGTAGAATTCAATAATTTTATATACTTTAACTGACTTGTGCAGTTATTTCATGGAATACCTAGGTATTCTATGAAATAACGGATTTTTCCGTTTTAACGGTAACATATATAACTAACTCGATTATTATAATTTTTAAAAATATTTTCAAAACCAACGTCTTTTGCATTTTTTTCCGTTTCGTTCTCGTATCCGTCAACAGGTAAAGCAAATCTAATTGTACATGCTCGATAGGATAATTATAAGTTATTTACATAAATAGATTTTCAGATTTTTTTTTATTTATGCTGCTTACGTAGCCCTTGGAAGGCTTTCGCACCCCCATTCAAGGATTGACACCTTTTAATTTAAAAACCATTGTTCTAGATTACCAATGTTATAACATTTTAATTACATTTTAACTTTCTTTATTTTAAGTCTCGAAATGACTCAAATGAATGCACTTTCTTGTTTTAATTGTTCTACAACTGAAAAAAAAAAATCTAACTCGTAAGTTTTTTGTTACCGTTACATGATATTTCCTATTTTTTTTTTAAAAAAAGATTATAATCACTGGGAAATTAACCACATTTTAAATTTCTCTATCTTAAGTCTCAGAAAGATACTAATTCCATTACGAAGACAACTCTATAATCCTATTGTTCTGACTTAAAAGAAAATTAGAAACTCTAAAAATTAATTTGTATTGTTTTATTAACCGTTATAATTACCCTTTTGAAAATGGCTCGAATTTTGATTCCAATCACGTGTGATGAATTTCCTTTTTTTATCAAACATAATTTTCATCATCTACACTCTAACCCATACTTGACAAGATACAACACATTCAAAGACGATAATAATAATAATAATAACAATAACAGTAACAATAATAATAAAGAATTGCTGCATCTTCGAAGCGCTGTCAAAATAAAGCGTTCAAGCTGTCATTTATTCTATACCATCTGCAAGGACCTCATCACATTCTCGTGGAGAATCATATCAATACTTGATAAGTCAACACCGCGTAGAGATATAGTTCTAATAAAGAGGAAGAGAGAGAGAGAGAGGCGGGAAAAAACTCAAATTCACTCTATATATGGATGTCAGCACTCATTATCCATTAAAGGAAACAAGACTGAACGATGAAGACGTGACCTAACTAGACGGAAAAGTTGGACATGGGGGTAAAAAAAAAAAGATCATTGAAAGCCTGTTTGTCCTGGTGGGGTTTCATAGCATCTAATGGAGTGTAGTCCCTACGGTAGAGATGAGACACCTGTTTTTCTTTTACTTTTTTTATTTTCGTTTTCTTTCTCTCTATTTTTTTTAGAGAGAGACGGAGACGCTTTATTTACTCTGCAAAGGGGGAACAGACAGAGCCTAATGGGGTCGTATATGAAGTACACTGAATATATATTGATTTGAAGTTTTTGATATTGAAGTTCATGAACTTATTTATTTTTTACTATATTTAAGGTATCCGACTACTTTCGGAACCGTGATTTTGCAAAAGCGTATAAATGGATAATATTTATGATATTTAGTGTCACTTGGATTAGAAAATGTATATAAAAAATTGTTTTAAGAATAGTATTACAATAAAACATTATTTAAGTACAATATTTTGACAAAAAATGAACATTGAATGACCCATTTTCAAAATATTCTTCTTTTGTGAAAAATGCTTCTATTATAATAATATTTTGCATATATATAGCTCAGACCTCTTTACAGAGGCTCAACTAGAATGTTTTAAATATATAACTTAGAAGTGGGTTTATCCATATTTTACGACAACAGAGAGGAGCAATTTTAAGAAAAAAACGCCGATAATTATTTCAATGGGTGGTAACCTGAAAATAATGTGAATTTTTCAAAAATCCTAGTTCAGACTTTCTAGAGAAGTCTTTACTTTATATAAGCGCGCGCGCGAAATATTATTATTTAAGAAATATTTTTTATAAAAGAAGAAAATTTTGTGAAAAAATATTATTCTAAGTTAATTTTTTGCCAAAATATTGTATTTAAATAATATTTTTTGCCAAAAAACAATTTTATGCATGTAAGCTAAGTGACACTAAATATCGTGAAATATATTCATTTATACACTTTTTTAAAATCACGGTTCCGAACGTAGTCGGATACCTTAATGTAATAGACAACTCAAGTTATTCAAGAAAAAATATTAAACGAATCGCTTATGGAATTTTACTGTTAAAACAATTTTATTTTTGGTCTCAATAAAAATTTATTTTTTGATCGCAAGTTCTTAAAATCCCGTGAATCAGATTATTTAATAAAAGTTGTTTTTAATTGTAATAAAATGCTTGAGCTATTTATCTCTACTGATGATTGCTACATCAATATTTTCTTGTGGACAAGAAAATAATTTAATGGAAAATAAAATCTATTTTACGGGTTTGAGAAAAGTGCTTTACATTTTTTAAACAAGATAATATTGTTAGCTGGCCTCTTCAATACTCTCAATGATTAATGAATGCATAAGCTTTTATAGTTCATAAAGAATTTATTTTTAAGAAAAAACGGCGTTGCAACTGAATTTTATAAATTTAAATTTAAGTTAGTCGAGTATCGTGTATTATTAATATCTTTGTTTTCTTAGCCTTCGTTCAAACAATTTCCATAACTACAAATGAAATAAAATATTCTGTGTATTTCATCACGCGCTAAAAGGCATTGAAGCTTGTGATATAGTGTAGCTTAAATATCATATAAATATAGTTACTCGGATATCTATTCATAATTATTTCTACGAAATAAAAAGTTATTTACATACATTTATAAGAATGATTAAAAAAAATTTGTTGTTATAAAGGTTAAAAGTTAATGAGGTTACAGAGGTTAAAAATTAATGGGAAAATATAATTGATTTTTTATTTTAATATTCATGCTGGAGTTTAATTACAATGGATTCCGACTATTTAAAAGAAGAAAAAAAATTATGCTTTTGTAGTAAATTGTAAAGGGTATACTTAATTAAAAACAGAAATGTAAATTCTTGTAAACAAATTTCTTGTTATTATTAATATTTTAACAATTAAATTATGTATTCTTTAGTTTAAAATCAAAGTTGTATATCATATATTAATATATCAGAAGTTTGTCACAGAAATTTCTTAGGTGGTTTGAAGCAAAATGCTCACATTCAAGATATTATTTTATGAATATTTAAGCATTATAAAGTTTATTTAAACTGTTTTGTATTAGATAGAGTATTCCGTTTTACTTATTAATTCAAATGCCAGACATTTGGCCACTAGGCCATTAGTTTCTATCTAGCTTCCCAATACTTAAGAACAATAGAGCTGAAAAACAATAACGCAGTGCATTCGTTAATAGGGTCCTTATCCATGAATTCTCTAGAATCACAAAGAGTACAGGCTGAAGTGTCCTGTTGTCGAAGTATCCTGTTTTTTAAGTAATTTCGTTTGAATTTGAAAATAAATTTAAAAAAAACAACATAAAATGAAGACCATTTTGATTTTAAATAATTGAAAATTGATAAAATAGTGTTTTTATTAATGGGCCTTAAAAAGTATTATTGATTTGCTGATAAGTTTTATTTTAACAAATACTTATGCTATGGCTTATCTTTATCATAAGCTTTATTTTGATTAAGGTATCCGACTACGTTCAGAACCATGATTTTACAAAAACGCATAAATGTATAATTTTCATGATATTTTGTGTCACTTAGATTAGAATATATGTATAAAATTGTTTTAAGGACATTATTACAAAAAAAATTTATTTAAATACAATATTTTGGCAAAAAATTAACTTAAAATATTCTTTTTTCCAAATGTTCTCCTTTTGTAAAAAATGCTTCTATTGTATTAATATTTTGCCTGTATATAGCTCAGACCTCTGTACAGAGGCTCAACTATGATTTTTGAAAACTTCACATCATTTTCTGAGTTATAATCATTTGAAATAATTATCGGCATATTTTCATAAAATTTCTCCCTTCTGTTTTCGTAAAACATGGATAAACCGACTTCCGAGTTATGCATTTCAAAAATTCTAGTTGAGCCTCTGTACAGAGGTCTGAGCTATATACAGGCAAAATATTAATACAATAGAAGTATTTTTCACAAAAGGAGAACATTTTGAAAAGAACTTACTCTGTTAATTTTTTGCCAAAAAAAGTACTTAATTTTTTTTTGTCAAAAAATGTCCTTAAAACAATTGTATACATGTATTCTAATCTAAGTGACACTAAATATCATGAACATTATCCATTTGTGCGCTTTTGCAAAATCACGGTTCCGAACGTATTCGGATACCTTAACTCAAATTTCTGTACCCAGAAGGAAAATATTCTTGAAATATTTCATGAAATTCAAAATAATTCGCATTTTTTTCATCGACTTTTCACTTTTAAATCTTTTCCTTTTACCTAAATTTCATATCTAAAGCAAAACAAAACTTGGACTTAAACTATTTTCTTAAAATTAAAACAAATATACAATTTTAAAATGCATTTGGCAAGAGATTTTAAAGAGCATTTTGTGAAACTCATTTATTTTTTTGTAAAATACATTCCACTTTACCGTAAAAAGGAAAATAAGTTAAGGTTTCTATTTCAGAATCTAGGTAAAAAGAAAGAAATTAACTTCCAAGTAATTCCTTTACTTTTATATCTTATATAAACTTAATTAAATTTCAAGGAAACTTTTTTTTTACACGATATACTTTTAACTAAATAGCTAGGTTTTATATAAAAACAAAACATTACATTTAATACTCAAACCAACTTGTAGGATTCCTTTTACTGCAATTACTTCAAAAGGAAAAATCTTGACACCCTCACTCTATCTCGGGTGCCAAGCATTTTAGTAGAGCACGGGGGAAGCGTAATTTTATTTATAGTTCCAGTGACTGTGTCTCTGAAATGCAGCGAGGGAACTTTAGTTCCTCAACGGTCAGAGGTGATTCTCCAGTGGCGTAAAACGGATGCTCCACTTAAGATTTCCACCAGAAATCGCCCCAAACGGGACCCGATATAAATTCTTATTTACGCTGCTTCTCCCAACCCACACTGGAGGAAAAAGGACAGGACACGTTTATTTTATTTAAGCTTTCACCTGTTTCTCTTGGCCTCTAAAAACATAAAAAATAGAGGACACTGCCCGATTTGAAGCGAAAAAAGAAAGAAAGAATAAGTACCTAATAGATATTTTATCAATCCAGACCGACTTCCGATGAATTGAGAGTGAATTCTTTAGAATAGCTTGGTAGTATTGTGCTATAGTAACGCTATTTACTTTCCTGCGAAAATGAAAATCTGTGGATGAAGAAATTTTTATTTGAAATAATGCTACATTTATTATTATTATTATTATTTTTTTGCATTACATTGAAGTGAAAAACAAGTAATGTAAATTTTTTTTTAAAAGTCAATCCTTATTTAGGTCAATAAAGAAATTTTTTTATTTTAGTTACTTTTTATTAAATAATTACAATTAATATAAATAGGTGTATACATATGGCAGAATCACAGTATTAAGTGGTAATGATTTTTTATTAATTATCATTAAAGTATCGTATTGTCATCCGAAACAATCATGTATATAAAATTTCAGTTCAATTGAATGCTTTAAAACGTGAGAAAAAAAAAATCTTTGAAAAAAGTTTTGACCCAAGTCACTAAAAATGAAGCCAACGTGGCTGCATCTATAATTCTTTGAATAATTAGTTGCAGTTAATTAATTTTAGTTAATTATGATTAAATTATCGTATTGTCACCCAAAACAAACGTGTGTAGAAAATTTCAGCTCAAATGGGCGCTTTAAAATGTGAGGAAAAAAACCTTTTAAAGTTTTGATACAAGCCACTAAAAGGGTCGCTAAGTCATCAAAAATGATGCCAATGTGCCTGTGTATTTGTAATTTTTTGAATAATTAGTTTTAATCAATTAATTTTTATTAATTCTAATTAAATTACCGTATTGTTATCCAAAATAATCGTGTATATAAAATTTCAGCTCAATTGAGTGCTTTAAAATTTATTTTATGAACGATTGAAAATTTGAACAAGATATATATATAGGGAGATTGTGAACTAATAGTAGGAATTGAATTAATGAATATTCATAGTCTTAATTATATCTTCAATCAGTGGGCAGCCCCCATCGCCTTTGATTCCCCCCACCGATTAATTATATTTCTATATATAAATAATACGTAATTTAATTACGTAATTTCTATTAATTATTTATTTCATTAATTAATGCTAATAATTTATTCTATAATTTATTAATTTTTTTACTGTTTTTTCCCGACAATCGATAAAATCAAAAGAATGTGTTTGGTAGTGTATTTGGGTATGATACGAATATGGTGGACTTTCATTCCTCGACCTCTTGGGGGGGGGGTGGAGGGGGTTCTTTGAGTTCCACTGCCCACAATAATAAGAAAATATGAAAGTAAACTGTAATATCTAATTGGGGATACTTAAGTTCAAATTTCATTTTTCTTACATTTTGACACAAATGTAATAGTTTCAAAAATAAGAATGCTCTGGTCTGATTTCACTCTTTATTAGAATAGATTTAAATCAAAATTTTTAACAATTTAATCCCATGTAAAATTAAAAAATACACAAGACAACAAAGGAAAAATAGTTTTATTTTTAAGGGAGAAATTGGTAAATGAATTCCCTATACTATCCTCTTTATAAATGTTAAATATCCTTTTTAAACTTATCAATAATGCATAAATTAAAATAAATATATAATCAACATTTTTTCTTCTTCGACTGCAGTATTTTTCCTCATTACTTGCCACCAGTGAATCCGATTATTTTTAGCACATGGTTCCCGTTCGCATCTTTAAACTCTAATTACAAAACACTATTTTTTTTTCCCCTTCTTCATTTTTAAAATACCTCGTGAAGAGAAAAAAGAGCCAAGATTCGAAAAACGAGGGGGAGTGAGTAAGAAAAATAGAACACTGCGTCCTCTCCCCACTTAATTCCTCCCCCCATCTTAATTAATTCGTCCGTCACCATTAATCACAATTGATTAGGCGCAATTCATTAGAACATTTTACGACCGTGCTAATCACCCCTTTGTGAGGGGCAAAAGCACCGACTCACACACAAAAAAAGGAGCCATCGCAAAGGGCATTTAATTGGCCTTATGAATTGTCTCTTAACAGCGCTCGGGAGACACTGGTGCATAATGAGCCGGCTTGCGTGGAATTAATTTGCATACAAAAGACCGAATTAACAGCTCATAACAGGGTGGGAAGTAAAAAGCAAGAAGCTGCCGCCGGAGTTGAGACTTTCTCTTAAGAATAATGGAGAACTCACCCCCATCCCTGCATCCCCTCAGGGTAAAGGAGCGTTGCCTGGTGACTTAATTTAAAAGGAGTTCGTTTCGTTTGCTGAGAAGTAATAGAATAAAGTCGCCTAAAAACTAATCTAAATCACTATTGAGAGAATGTTGCTCCTTGGAATGCCCGATTACGGTTGTGATTATTTCGGTGGTTTGGAGCAGTATTAGGAGACTGGAACAATTGAAAGTAATTGGACCGGAGACATTGAGAAATACAAGAAGTATTTTGGCTTCTTTTTGTATTCGGTACTATGTTGCGTAGTTTGGGCACGACGAGCCAAAAACAGAAAATAAGATGAATTTGGAATTAAAAAAATAAGTTGCTTTATAAGTTTATCTTTATTTTTTGGGAATTTAAAGGACTTAAAAAAATCAAGCTGATATGCATTGAGTTAACTTACGTGGAGTATTTTTTAAGTATGTGGATTTGAATTTCAGAAGTGTTATTTGTGGTTTCAAATGTACACTCTAAATTGTATTTTTGAATACAATTTAATTCAATCGAAACGGTATCGGAATAATGATAGTAATTTTCTTTTAAAAATATTTGTCTATGGTTAGTAAAAATCATGCTTGCTTTAAAATTCGAAAAAATATTGAACCAAAGTTATTACATTCAATTAAGCTCTTTTTTTATTAAATTTGAAAATAAAAGTTTCAAATAAAATTTTGCTGGAATTAATGCATAATAAATATTGTCATCTCTTGTGCAGATATTCTTGTATCTCAGGCGATGAAATTTTAAATACATTTTAGTTGTAATAACAGTTTAATCGCGCAACTGATTTATTCAAATGAATAAAGAATACTCAATAGATTTGAAATTCTAAAAAGGAGTTCTAAAACTTTGAAAAGCAAGAAATTCTTTACCTTTATAAACATCAATGCAGTTGTAACAAAAATTTTCACAGAAATGGTAAAAAAAATTTGCTTCTTTGACAAAACGTAATTAAAAATAATAAATCTAATCGCTCTTGTCCCTAATATTTTCCAAAACAGCAGAAGCGCCCTCTTGCGACCATCTATCTTCAGTAGAGGCCAGGTAAGAGGGAAGGATGTGGTCACTGTGAAATTCGTCCAGGTTCCTTGCCCATTATTTTTATTAACTACATGTATTGTCTTTGTGTAACTTAAATTAGTAAATAATTGCTACACTCGGGGAGATTTCATCGAACCCAACCTCAAATTTATCACTAAAAGTTTAATCTTCAACGCACTATAACAGTAATTAATGTTCACAACAAAATAAAAGCATGGCTGTTTGAATACAAAGCATAAGTACTTAATATTAGTTCTTTTAATCTTCAAGAATTATATATAGTCGAACACAGATTTAACGAACCACTATAACGAATTTCGCGATTTAATGAATTTTTTTCTTTTCCCGATTAAAATGAAAGAAAAAAACCCTATTTAACGAATAACAAACCCTGAATTAGTGAATTATTTCAGCAACTGAATTTTTTTTTATTTCCTTGTATTAGAAAATGTTGAATTTTTTTTTATTAGTTTGTAGTAGAAAAAATTTAATTTTTTTTTCAAATGACGTTTTTTTTGTGTCCATAACAGAAAATATTTTTCTTGAAAGCAACTAATTTCAACGGGAAAGGGTCAAGACCATTATTAAACCTTACAGGTGAAGAGGAGTCATGAGTATTACCTATCGTGTGAGTTTTGAGTGGGACAAGAAATTCCTTTCTTATCTCATTCCAATCCACAACGCAGAAGATATTTTAAGTTTTCAACGATTATGATACATTTGATGACGGACTACCTATCTGTGCAACTGAAATTGAAGAAATTGTTGATTTGTTAAAACCAATAAATAGCGATTCTAATGCAAAAATTGATAATGAAACTTCTATCAAAACTGTTATATTTTCTTCTGTTTTACATTGTTTGAAAACTTTGAAAACGTACCTCTCTCTTATGCTGCACGATGCAAATGATGCAGTATTTTCTTCTCTGCATAGTCAAAAAAAAAAAAAAAAAACCAATTTCGAAATGTAAAAAAAAAAAAAAAAAAAAAAAAAAAATTTCAAACACATTTGTTAATCAGCATTTTAACTGGTGCGTAATAATTCTGTAATAGTATCTTCAGCTGTTGAATAAAAAACGTGTAATTTCAAACTACAGATATTTTTTATGTAATTGCTTACAGAATTTCCAAAAGATAAGTGAAAAATTTTTTAAAATTTTATTTGGGTCCCAATATAACGGATAACCCCGAATAAACCAATAAAATGTTAGGTCCCGATGATTTCGTTAAATCGTGGTCCAACAGTATATTCTTTCTTTTTTTTTAAATTTTTTTCACTGTTATGTTCCCACAAACATCAACAAAGAGTTTTGAGCAAAATTAATATTTCCTGCCGTTACTTATTATGGCAAATTATTTTTGAATGTACGTATTTCGTGTTATTCATTTACCAAACGGATTTATTTTATTTTTGGATGGAAGCCTTTGTAACAAAATTTTTTGTGTGGCTTTCGCAGATAATATTATCATGTTTTCATACTACCTTGGATTGCTTAAATGAACAATATTGAGTTAACAAATATTGTATGAATAACAAAAGAAAATATAGCGTGATTCCAAGATAACATTCTTATTCATCTGAAACGACTTTTTAATGAGTACCTATTCGACATAAAATGTTGCAACTACAGTTTCTACATTTGGGTAATTACACATATTTTTTTATATTACTTGTTTAGCTGATTTTTTAAATCATTGTATTTGCTGTAAGGGTTCATTATAGTTTAAAGAAATTAAAGTAATCACGGGAAACTTATTCTGTTTTATTTACTTTTCCTATGACTTACAAGAACACAAATATTTTACCAAAACAATATATTATTATTTGTATGCATACAGAATAGAGTGTTCCACATATAGAATGTCCAGCAAAACCAAAAATAGTCCAAGGCTGTAAAGCAAATATTCACTTATTTTTTTTAAATCAATAAAAACACCATTAAGATATTTATTTCTTTGACAGCTTCATTTCTTTGAAATCAATATCACTTTGTTCAAACATAAATCTTGCGTCATTTTCTTTGTTTCTAGCTCAAATAATACAATTGTTCTAGAAAACTGCGTAACATTAATTCAAAAACCGATAATAGTTCCATTTGCAACTACCTACCATCTCTTTTCATGAATATTTAGTACACAGTAAAATGAAAACATACCATTCGACGTAAAAGTTCCAAAAGTAACAAAAGCCAAATATTCGTGAATCTGTTGTTTACGATGACAAATATTCTGTGTTAATCATTCTAGTATGTATCCACAGCCAAATAAGTAGCTTTTTTTTCTTCTTTAAGATCATTAAACTGTCGTTCAAACAATTTCGAAACTGATGGAGGAGGAATAAAAAAAGAATTCGCGGTGAGTGACGTTTTGAAAAATGGCTTCTGGCACGCAGTGTTCTGATGTACTTTCGTGTAACAAATTCGTGAAAGGGCGGACATTTTCGAGGGAAATCTCTTCATCAGCTTGGGGCAAAATATGTTAAGCGAGAAATTTTTCAGTTTATTTATTTATTTTTTCCTTTTTTTTCCATTATGAATTTCCGTTCTTTGCTGAAAGAGTGAAAATAAGTGCTCTTGGAATGTATGAAGTTTGATGTATTTTCTTACTCCAACTGTGCCAGTTTTTTTCTTTGAAAAATAAAATATAGTAAGACTTGTATTGAAAATTTAATAAGTTTTCGAAAAAGTAGTTTTAAAAATATTTTTTTTTCCGAGCGTGTTTTACTTTGAAAACGATTCAGTCACAAAAATTATTTGTAGAATATATTTAGTATTTAATGTATTAATTTTTTATCTGCCTGTATTTTGCATATAACTTAAGTACTATTATTAAAGAGATGTTATAAATTAATGAATTTATATGCCATGAATATTTTTTTTCATAATAGGCAAAAATGGGAAAATCAAAGTTTTACTAAAAATATTTAGCCTCAAAAAATAAGCTTGTTTCAGAATTTTTTGCAAAAATGAAAAAAATTTAACATTTATTGTATAAAAAAATTAATCTAATAGTATTTATAAGCATTTTTTCTTATCATTAAGTTGTCTTAATTTGAATAAGGTATTGTCTTTTACTATAAAATGAATATTGAAACAATTTACTCATTATTCATTGAGTCCTTTTACAGGAAGTGAATTAGAATATTAATTCAAAATATTTTTTAAATGAAAGTATACAACGAATAATTGAAGAAATAAGATGGTTTCATTTGTGATATTTTTCTTGTTTCACATTTCTTTATGAGTTGCATATCCCACAAATATAGATTTAATTCATATGAAAATAACTCATGTGTTATTATTTCTAATTAAAATGGAAAATAATTACACAGTTTCAACAAAAGAATAGTTAAATGCCTTAAAGCTTAAATAACTCTTTGATTTCCTCGTCCAGATGCAACCCGAGTAACGAATCACATTATCTTGGAAAGGGATCTTCAATTTTGATATATCATATGCAAATTGACTAGGTATTAAGTTACACGAATATTACAAAAAGATAGGATTAGAGATAAAAGTGCAAAACAGTCCACACATTTTGTTCGCAGGTGGTTACAAATTTTACAGACACTTTTTTTATTATTATTAATTCGTGTTATTATTATTTTTTTTAGTGATTAAGAGCCTTAGAGGAAATATTCATTGTTTTGATAAACATAATAAACACTTATATAATTCCCTCGCAATATATTTAACTATGAATAAAAATCAACAGTCAAAGAAAATAGTAATTACAATTAGCTTATGATTATCCTTTATTATTCCAATATTTTACTCTAATACAATTTCTAAATCTAATACAAAATATAAATTTTTTTATAGGCGGTTATTTTTCAATTCCTACTATTATAGTCCCCCCCCCTATATTTATTAACACACACACACAATATTATATATATATATATATATCTTGTTCAAATTTTCAGTTGTTATTAAAATACTTTCTGTTCATCCATTCAAGTTCAAATACATTTTTTTGAACTTGTAGTGGATGACACTTGATTTTAATAC
>BMAV01019816.1:58980-73415 GCA_019973955.1 Trichonephila inaurata madagascariensis
GATGCGAGGAAAGTAGGAAGAATAGTGGTAAGGATAGTGGTGGCCTTCAAGTAAAAATAAGTGTTATAAATATGTTTCATTGCAGATGAATATTAACAGAAGACTGAACTCTTTCTTAACATAAGAGCAACTTTCATCCATTTCAAGTGCTTCACGCAACAATTGTCATTCTTTGATTTTGATTTGATTTTAATTAATTTCGAACAGTGAAGAAATGATTGATTGAATATTAACGTCGCACTGTTCAGCTACACGAGGGCTTTTGGCTACGGACCACGTAATTTTGAACCATGGTCAAGTGACGTGGACGTCACCTGAGCTGGCACCCCCCTCTCCTAACTACAAAACTACACCACACCAACGGGAGGACGTTTCAGCTCTCGACAGATTTAACGTGCATCGCTGCCCTACACGGCGGGTCTTTAGTGGTACTGGGCTCGAACTCGTGACAAGGCAAGCCACGGTCCGATACCTATACCACTCGGCTACCGTGGCCACACAGTGAAGAAATGAAGAAACATGGGAGCTATTGGTGATGAATGTTATATATTTGAATCACGGTCAAGTGCCGAGTCCGACACCTGAGCTGCACCTCCTTTCTTAACTTCCACACCAAGCGAATGGGAGGACTTTCAGTCTCAACAAATTTACCGCGCATCAGACCATGCAAATGGCGAGTCTTCAGTGGCACTAGAACTCGAACCCGCATCTCGGCAACGCCGGCCCCGACCGTGACCACTCAGCTACTGTGGTCCCTTGTCATTCTTTGAGAATACAGCGATAACAAAAAAAAATCATTTCAGTGTAGAGATAATTATTATAAGATTTTTACTAATTATATTTGAAAGACTGTATACTCAAAATTCTATTTTCTATTTCATTTTAAAGCTTTTGTTGATCTCTTTTTAGACGGGTAGCATTTTACTTGGTATTATCAAAACATTGTTATCTGTAATCCTATTAAATCACTTAAAAAGTAATAGAATAATAAATAAATTACAATATCATTTATTGCCTTTAAGTGTATCTTTTTTTTTCAATTTTAAGCTATGCTATCTTAGTAATAATTATGAAAATAAGCAATGATTAATTTAATTTTTTTTTTTCTGAAAGGCAAGTTAATTTTTGAAACTATTTCTTTTTGAAAGAAGTCTCATGAACACAATGCGAAAACCGATAAAAGTATAGTAAATAAATATAGAAATTTTTATTGTCTCAGTTAGCAGTATGTTGGGATGGTTTTGAAATGGTTTTTTTTTAAAGGGAAATAATGTTTTCAATCTTTCAACGATTGTTTCTTACTTTTCAAACTAAAGGTCACCAGATTCTGCAATGAATTAAAAATTAAACCTTAATTGTCTGGAATTTAATCAATGTGCAGTTAATGAATAAAATATTATTGCTTTTAGTAATTTTTACCTTTCTGATCGCAATTGGTCAAAATTAGTATCACTCTTAATTAATTGAGGAGAGAACTAAAGGATATGTTAGCAGTTAATTAATATATTAATGTTATTAAGATGATTAATGAACCTTTCTAAAAATAGTTTTCTGATTATGGATGCTGTTCTACTTTTATCTAATTTCTCATTTTAAAAATTCCATTTCATAAAATTCTGCTGAAAAGATTATGAGGAATGAGAGTTTAAAAATGGGTTTCCTCTACTATATTAATCGTTTCGAAAATTTCACAACTTAAAATTTTCTCCTTGACATTTTTCAAGCATGTTTATACAGATCGATTGATTATGTTTCTTTCGAGTTTAAAAATACAATGACATATATTAAAAAAAACATTTTAACTATTATAAATATGAACTTTTAAACGTAGTTCGGAAAAGGTAACTTGCAACAGATGTTCACAGTTGCTTAGACATTTAAATATCTCATTTCTTGAAATCTCCAAAATACTAAAATTTATTGAATTGTATCAGAGTTGGAAATTCGAAAGAGGTTACGATTCTCGATTTTTCAGCATTAAAAGATAGTATACTAGTGTATATTGTGTAACTGTTGATTCTTTTATATACTGAAAGTACGAAATAACGGGGGAAATATGAATCCTTTAAACGAAATAATCTGGTACATAACCTGATTTTTCTCAAATATCTTCGGAGCTAAGGATCAAACTACTGTGAAGTTGGAAACGTAGGTTACTAAGACCATTTTATAGTAAATTCTGTGGAAAATCAGAATTAGAAATTAGTAAATTGGTTTTAGAAAGAAATTGCCCTATTTTTATTATTTTATGAGTTAAGGTATCCGACTTCGTTCGGAACCGTGATTTTACAAAAGCGTGTAAATGGATAATATTTCTGATATTTAGTGTCACTTAGATTAGAATACATGTATAAAATTGTTTTAAGGACATTATGACAAAAAAAATTATTTAAACACAATATTTTGGCAAAAAATTAACTTAGAATAACCTTTTTTTCAAATGTTCTCCTTTTGTAAAAAATGCTTCTATTGTATTAATATTTTGCCTGTATTCAGCTCAGACCTCTGTACAGAGGCTCAACTAGAATTTTTGAAACGCATAACTCGGAAGTCGGTTTATCCATGTTTTACGAAAACGGAAGGGGGAAATTTTAAGAAAATGCTCCGATAATTATTTCAAATGGTTGTAACTCTGAAAATAATGTGAATTTTTCAAAAATTTTAGTTGAGCCTCTGTACAGAGGTCTGAGCTATATACAAGCAAAATATTAATACAATAGGAGCATTTTTTACAAAAGGAGAACATTTGGAAAAAGGTTATTCTAAGTTAATTTTTTGCCAAAATATTGTATTTAAATAATTTTTTTTGTCATAATGTTCTTAAAGCAATTTTATACTTGCATTCTAATCTAAGTGACACTAAATATCATGAAAATTATACATTTATGCGGTTTTTTAAAATCATGGTTCCGAACGTAGTCGGATACCTTAATAAATTACCTTTATTATTTAGTTCCCTTTGAGCTAATTATAGTGATATCTGTTTTATTCAGCTGTGTGAGACGCGAGAATGAGCCGAGAGTAATTTTTTAAGGTGTTCCATTTTTTGATGATTATGCAAGAATTTGCCTTTAAACTACTGGGTACGAACTCTTGATGACTGACAAGAGGGACATTTAAATTGCTATTTAATCCTCTTCGCTTCCTAGCCATGTTAGGTAAAAGTCTTGATGCATAAATTCAGTTTACGTATCCTTATTTTTTCACACACTGATCTTTGAAGGAATAAAGGTTCGAATATTGTACCTTGTCAAAAAATACCAGACAAATATTTTACCAATCGGGGGTTCTCTCTCTCTAGATTGTGGCCCTTGCTTTTTCTATTGATTGCAACAATACTAAATTTAACTTATCGCTCTTAAAATAATCCTACAATGAGGGTCGTCCAGAAAATAAAGAACACTTGTCATAATTAAACAGAAATACATTAAGGCAAAAATTTTATTTACTAAGTCACTGTACTTTATTTTTCAATGTAGTTGTAGTGGCTTTCAAGACACAATAATGTGCGACTATTTTTTTCAATTCCGGTGTTACACTTCTCAGCAGCCAAAGATTTGAGACAGGATGTCACTTCTCGTTTGTGGTCTTTACCTTTTGCGAACTGCTACCCCTCCCCAAAACATTCCCTTAGTTTTGAGAATAAGTGAAAATTACTTGGTGCCAGGTCAGAGCTATAAAAGGGATATCCAAGAGCTTCCCACTTAAGCTGTTGAAGTTCTATCTGTGTTCGTGCTGATGCATGAAGTCACGCATTTTCATGAATCAAACTTTCTTTGAAGACAAAATTCCACGTCTCTTGGGCTGGATGGCGCATCTAAGTCGTTGAAGAGCTTCGTTAGGCCGAATATTTTACGTATTAAAAGAAAATGACTCTACACGTTTCTCATTTGGCGAGTTTTTTAATAAACACAGCCATTTTGAAAGGTTCAGTAACAAATCTTGGAATACATTGAAGCGAAGGAAAAAAGGAGCTATATATATATATATATATATATATAATATTATATTTATAATATTATATATATATATAACTATCACGCATGCGTCTATGGTGGTGGGTACCGGGCGTGATGCGCAATCGTTGTTTACGTTCTGAATGACCCTCATATAAAACATTTGAAATCTTATTTTGGTTTCAAAATGAAATTGTAAGCAAAGCAAAAAATTGTATTTCGCGAAAAGCTTTACTGAGAATAGAGTTTCATTCTTCCCATTATCAGACAATCTACGGTTGTCCTCAGCACTCGAAAAATGCCCATAGAAGAACTACAGCTATAAATTTTCTTTTAATGAATGTAATAGTAATGCATGGGAAACCATTTAGATATGCTTCTGACTAATAATTTTAAAAGATTATATTCCCTACGACAAATACATAAAAATGTCTTTATTGATGTGAAGTTATGCATCAAACTCAGTAAATGCTATAATAACACGTTGCAGAAAACAAATGGAAACTGAATACTAAGAATGAAAATAATTTATGTATCAGATTTGATACACTAATCATTGAAGGGTTAAGCCATTTCCTGATTTTGATGGTTTTCAAAGTGGATTTGATTCTTGTAACAATCTTGATAAAATATTACTAATGATATATTTCAACTAAGGAAAGAAAGAATTAAGAAATTATAATAAAAATGAAATAAAGAGAAATATGTTACGATAAATATAATGAATAAAAAATAATATTGATGAACACGGTAATTTTTCTCCTCATTTTTACTGATTTTATCTGCAATATTTATATCTCAGTAAATTTTTTTCGAATAACTTATAGATTATTTTAATGAGAGTAAACTCTTACTAACTATATATATAAATTATAGTTTAAATCACATCACAATCAAACATTAAGGTTAAAACAAATTATAGCAATAATTTAAAACAAACTTTATGAATTAGAATGAAAATAATCGTCTAAAACATTGTAAGCTGTAATTTTGTACGTGTTTTTCTTTTTTGTTCAAAAAGGATTGCAAAATAATGTAAATTTTACTTAGATTAATTACCCTTGGTAGTCATTCGAATTGTTATTGACTAAATACATAGTCACTGAACATGAAAATTGTTTAAAAATCAAAAAATAAATAATTAAATAAAACAAGCAATGAAGCCAAAAAAGTTGGGGGAATACAAGATGAAAAATAAACTTCCAAAGAAAAAGAAATAGGAGGGGGGAAAAGAGAAATATAAAAATGTGGTTAAATTTGTATGGGCAGAATAAAAGAGTTGTGTGTGCGGTTATCAAAATAATATTCCATTCAGTTATTTATTCTGATGAAGTATTTATGAATTATTTGATGTAGTACTTTGTACTTTAAAAATAATTGTTGAACTTGGATCAAATATGAGACAATATAATGAATCCAAATTGATAGATGTAGATCGTAGATTAATAGAAGAATAGTGTTAGGAATACTTTGAGAACTGTAAAAAAGCAGTTTAATAGTTAATGGTTGTTATGCTGCTTTATTTACTCTTACAAATTTTATGAGATAATTTTACTTTTATGAAATATTTTAGTTATTTTATTATTAAATTTGAATTATTAAAAGAGGAGAATCATTAATAGCAAAAATTGTGTATCTATGACTCGTATTCAAATGAAGAAAAAGAACTTATCAATATAGTTAAAATGCTAAAAACTGTTGAGTTATAAAAAATTAAAATTTTTCTTTTTGTTTATAATTATAAACAGGCTTATTGCTTGGTAAAACACAAATGCCACTTAAAAGTTTAATTTTTTTCTTAACTTTGGACTATTAACTTCAAAGTTTAATAGTCCAAATGCGTGATTACAGAAGAAAAACACATTCTCATTAAATGATAAGTTCATGTTAGAAAGCTTACCTTACGCTTACCACACAAGAAAAAAAATTGCTAATATATACAATTAATGTAATTCTAGTGGTTTATTTGTGCACACATGCACATAACAATTTGTGCCTTAACTAATGGAAATGTAAAACTAATGTTTTTCTCTCTCTCTCTGTATCTCTCTATCTACAAAACAAACTTTCAAACTCATATACGAAAGGCTTACGAAAAAAAAAATAATAAGAGTTTTTTTCTTTTTGCTCTTGCATTTTTTTTTCTGCCCAGGAAAACGAGGAATGTTTACTTATCAATCTAATCTCTGACCAAATAAAACTAAGATCTAACGATTAAGACCGTTTGTGTCATCGGAATCTCATTTTTATGCTTATGAGTATCGATAGAAACGCCTTTAGCATGTATTTTTAGATGAGTAAATGTTGGCAAGAAAATGATAATTTAAATTGCTAATAAAGGCTCACGTTCTTTTTCATTCGACGAGCACCTGTCAAAAAAGGCTTGCAAACTAAAATGGCGATTTTTATGTTTTGTTCAGGCATATTAATTTACAATGTTATAACACAGTTAATACTTGTTTTCATATGCACAAGTAATTTGATTTATTACTGTGCTGTAAGAATAATTCTATGAAAATAAATGCGGGATTTTTTGTCGTAATGACAGTACTAAAGAAACTCTAATTGATTTTAAGTGTTTTAGCATAGGTTTATGAATAATAAGTCGTCAGTTTTACTACTGATTTCGTGTGAAAAGCCAGCAATATTAAAAAAATGTTATTTATGGGAATCTTTCTTTTCACTTCATTTAATGATAATTCTATTTCTTATAATAACTTAAGACGAGTCTGTATTGCTGTCACAGTTAATGAAAAAATGCCGGAAAATGATGACGACGTTAATGTTGAGGACACCGTACAAAATCCAAAAATATCATATATTGAGAGACTAAAAGATATCGGAACAACACTTTAGTACTTTGAACAACAAGGTACGTTGGCAATCGACTTAATGTTCGTTCGTGATGAAGTTGCAAAACGCGAGTGCGGTACGGAAGACAACAGGGCATAACGCATTTATTTTAAAAAAAATAGCCAGTTTTTGCAAGATCGGCTACTTAATTTTCACTAAAGACAGCTTTATGCCTTCATAAAGTATTTTTCTGAGGTGTGTCTGATCAAGTACATTAATGTATTCATGAATTTTTTATTTTTATGTTGTAAATGCTTTATGCCTTTCATAAAGTACATACTTTTTCTTTGAACCCTTTATCTACCGCATTATGATTTAATGCTGTTTTTTCAATGCAATATATATATATTTTTTTTGGATCCCTACATCGAAAATTAAAGGGTATGCATAAACAAAATACTCAACTTTAAGAAATTTAATCCGTTATAGGTAATTAATTTGTGACGGGCTCACGCGTCTTTTCTTTAACATAAACTCTGGGTTCTTTGGTGGCCAAGATTAATGGCAACTCTTTTCCTACCAAAACCCCAGAGGCGAAATGTGAACAAGAAATGCAAATAAGATAGCTTTTAAAATAACAGAAGTTTCAGTAAGTGGGATGGCAATTTTGGGGAATGGTATGTGTGAGAGAGAATAGTGTGAATTGACAGCCAATCGTGAAGTTACTTAGAAAACCAGCCATTAATACAAGATGCATACCATTGCACGCGCGCCCAGACGTTTCCACATAAAGATTGAATCTAAGTTTGGATTAAGGTAGGACTGATTATTTGATATTAGGATTTTTAATATTATTAGAAGTGAGAGTAGGCGGATAAAATAATTATTTAGAGAAAATGGTCTAAATTACGCGATTCGGTTTAACTATAATTGTGTGTTTCTTCATCATAGATTCTCGCTTAATTAAACTTATCTAAATTGTTAGATATTTAAGTTCTATTCTTAATAAAGTCATATTAATCCTACACCTCTAGCTCACGCAGACAATCAAAGATACGGTCACCAAAGGGGAGCGGTATCACAAATTTATTAAAGATATCCAACTGTTAATTATATACACTGTTCACTTAAAATAAATGATCAAATCGTTTTCTAAGGTGTTCGTTAACATACAAAAAAAATATAAGACTCTTAAATTTTGAAGTTTTTTTGAAGAACTATTTTTTCGGTATTAAAATGATAATCTTCGCAATCCGCTGAAAACGCAATTTCTGCTATAAAACTGTTCACCTTCCTCGCTAAAATACTCCTCATAGAACCTGTGCTTCCATATATCTTGGAAGAATAGATTTCAAAGAATATTCCTGCCAAGTATCATCAGAAATAATTTAAATCTTCGTAATTTTAAAGTGAGTGGTACTTAAAAGTACCGTCGGTAGATAAAGGGTTAAAGGTATTTGGACAGTTTGTTTTCTGTTGTATTCATAATCAAACAATACATACAAATGCAGTACAATATTTTTCTCAGAAAAAACTCGTACGTATTCTTTTCTAATCTCATTCTCCATAACCCGGCATTTTCATTCGGCCACCCTTCGGTCTACATTAGGCCGAGTTTTCGGGACTCTACTGTATCTGAAATTCAAGAAATAATTAGTAAAGCAGCAACTCGTGCTAATATGTAAGAGAATGTACCGCATATTTATTTCTTACGTAATCACCATTCAGAGATAAACATTTTTCTCAACATTTCTTGACCTTTCCTGTTTATTGTAAAACTCGGTAGATTGCGCCTAAAAACCATTATTCCTTCTCTGAAATAATGCAGTTTATGCTGTCAGATATCCGACCTCACATGCTTTTTAGTTTTGGGAATAAGAAAAAGTCGATTGGGGAGAAATCGGGAGAATAGGACAGATATGGCAAAATCATTGTTGGAATGAACATTTCAGAAATCATGCTAAAACCACCTTTGATAATAATAATAATTGATTTTGAATGTTTTTTTTTAAAAAAAAAACCCGTAAGATTTCACATTCTTATTACAAAACATAAGAATGCATCCAACAACATCCCAAGGCATCTCGCCTGCTGGGCTCCACAAGATTTGTGTTTATAATGGAATATTTACATACAATGTGTATAGTGACACTTCCACTTGCCTGAAATCATAAAACACAAAACATATTTAATAAGAAACTCGCTAAAACACCGACTTTCGTATGACGTCATTATGCTCATCACATATCAAATAATATTATTTTATTTACTAAGTTTGGGAAATATAAAAAAATAAATTGTGAGCCTATATTAATGGAAATAAATGATATTAATAGAAGAGAGCAAAATAAAAACAAGTTGATCCGAGATCTAAAGACTTACGATTTTCGGATCAAAACTCAACGTATTTTAAAATGAATCTACACCAGCTATTGTAAAATTAAGCACGATAACATGTTCTATTCTCTCCCAGTATAAACTCAAGGGATCCTCTAAAAAGGATAGTTTAAATAAAAATGTTATCTGATTTAATTCACTTCACTACTTTATTTACTAACGAAAATAAACTCTGAGAAATAATCTCGGTGAAAAATTCGGTAAGGCAGAATAAAATCGTACTAAATAACGCAATAAAAAGAAGAGTGAGCTTTCCAAAGTAGAATCACAGAATTGGGAGTAAATGTGATGCAATTTCAATTTAAAGGAGTATAAAAAATACTGCCTTTTTTCTGTGTGTGACAGATGACAACTCTGCTACGATTAAATTCTTTATGGATAACAAAACCAAACATAATGGGCTCAATTCATGTGGCGTCATAGTCACATGATAGTGAAAGCCACGTGATTCTAGCCAATCAATTAAAAAACTCATACGACGTCATAGTCACACGATAAAAACTATTTAGTGTTTCCAGCTAATCAGTTCACGCGTTCCGGTGTTGCCAAGTTCTGCTCTTTGCAGAAACTTTCTCTTAAAAAGTACATATGTATACAAAGTGCATTTTATTTAAAAGTATAAACATAAAATATGATTTTTTTTTAATTTAAAAAAAAATCTTTTTCACGAAATTTTTTTTCCCTAAGGTTTAAACATCTTTACCCAAACATGAAATTTGAAATTTTATCTGAGTTTTACAAATAGAACAACTAGTACAATTAGTTTAATGTTTGTTTTGAATTCAATGGAGAACACGTGTTTGTTTTTGTCATGTGACGTCATGAATTGAGCCCATTGCTTAAGAATTGTTTAATACTATTCTTTCAATAGTGTTTTAGAATTCGTGTAATCAATATGTATTAATACAAATTTCGATTGATTTAAAACAGTTAATATTTGACATGAAATTAATTTCAAATTATACACACATCAAAATCTTTCAAAAGAGACTATTCTCTCTAAATATATAAAAAAGTTTTTCGTGCCGTAATAAATTTATTACGTACAATCGCCAAGTTGGCTCATACGCGCTGAATTAGAAACCATGTATTCGTTTCATATAGTGTCACCAATACCGTTGCGATAGTATATTATTGCATGCTCTCGTAGAAAAATATCGCAACGATTGCCTGAACTGGAATCGTTACGTGAGAAAAAAGGCATTGTATCATACGAAGACTTATTAAAAATCAACGGAACTAAATATTCAACTTTCCAGAAAACTGCAAGAGCTACAGGTTTATCAAAATCTTAAGACTTCATCATATTAAAGTATTGGACGAACGATGCAGCTTCAGTTACGAATTTAATTAATCAATTAATGCATGTAAATTACAGTTTTACAATTTGAGCAACGCGTATGAACAGTTGCATACTTTGTACATTGGGGGCTGGTCCCCCCCGCCCCGGGTGGGCCCCCCCCCCCCCCCCAGTTTTTTTAAAAATAAACTTTTCGGCAGATACAGATGATTTCTTAAGCTATAGCATTATATATTTCATTTGGTTGATCTTAACAACATGTCTTGCGTTACTAATTCTAAAGCAATATTTTGATTAAGTGCTACATAAAGGAGTGACAGCAACGAAATCGTTGTATACGCGCGTGCGATTCTTTCGAATTCTTTTAGAATAAAAATTAACAAAGTATCAGAGTTTTAAAATGCTAGATCTTTTTTGTTAAAAATATTTGGAAATTATTGGCTCGCGATAACTACTTAAAGATAATGATAATTCTTGGAGAAAATGCTAAATCTAGAGATATTTCTTTCCGTATGTTACGTAGAAAATTGGTAATAACTTACAAATTATATAAGAAAAATCATTGTTTTATAAGCATGTAAAACATTTCGAAATATAATGTTTCTCATTCTGTTTATTTTGAGAGCTTAGTGTTCTTTTTGGAATATAATACATAAAGCGGAGAGTTTGTATGTGCTTGTAATTTTTCAAAAATATATTATGTCAATGAAAATTTCTCCTACATTTTTTATAGATTAAAATAAATAATAGTGTAATGAACTTTTTTTTAACTTGTTGATAGATGATTTATCTTAATTTATGTCTTATCTGTAATCCACAAAATTAATTAAAAATAAAGTCAAAATTAATCAAACTGTGAGGTCACTATTTTGTTTTACCTCTTGTTTGATTTCTTTTAAATAGTTTTGAGTCAAAGCGATCTAGATATTATAATAAATCACGTTTATTTTTTTAATTTTTTGCCATTTCATACAAATCTTTGAATTACGTAAAATCTGTGGGGGAATTGCATAACATTGATCGTGAATAATAAGCTTACTTTGTATAATAACGTTAGAAACAAATTAAATGGTCCCCAATTTTTTTTAAATGGACAATATCTCGTCTTCTTAACGAGTATTTGATTCTTAGGCATTAACAGTATTTTAGCTGATAAAAAGTCCTTAAAAAAACCCATGAGAAAAGGGTTTTTTTTTTGTTTTTTTGTTTTTGTCACTGGAGTTTTAGGGGTGTTAATTTCGTCTCGAGAAGTGAAAATGTAAACAATTTTCAAACAGGTATAATTCTTTTAAATTTAAATAAAATAATTCGAATCTTTTACACATTATTTGCAAAGGATTATGGTTTCAAAAAAGTACAAAATGTGTGTGTGTGTGTGTTTGAAATATAATCATAATTTTAAAAGTTATAATCATATCAAAATTAGAAATAATTTTGTAATAAATATTAAGTAATTTTTGCGTTGCGCACGATATTTTCTAAAATAGAAACCTTTGATGTATACAACTTAATAGAATTATAAAATGTATCATACTCTTTAAATCCTACTTAATTTAAGAATAATATATCCTTTGTACTTCAAAATATTTCAAAAGTATTGAAATTTTAAAAATATTTTTTGAAAATGTAATTTTTTTATACTTTAAAAAATATAATTTATTTTATTATATTTATAAAAAAATACTACAGTGTAATAAGAATACACTTAACTTTATGATAGTACAACTTATTGCTAGTAATTAAAGCTACTATTTTAGAAAATAGCATGCGCAACGTAAAACTTAATTAATATTGCTTATAGGAATGTTTCTTATTTTCGTATGCTCATAATTTTTAAAATTATGATTATATTTTAAACATTTTACACTTTTCCGAACCCCCATTCCCTTATAAATAATGTGTAAAAGATTCGAATTCTTTAATTTTAATTTCAGACATATACATATTTGAATATTGTTTCTATTTTCAGCATTCTAGAAAAAGTTAACACCCCAGAGACTCCTTAAAAGCAACGCCTCCAATGTAATCATTTTTATATAACAGGCATTTCTGTCATTTTAAGGCTTAAATAGCAATGGTATAAACCTACTCTATTGTTAATTTCGTGTAGTCACATTTAAATTTGTATGTCTTCAGTGAATAGAAAAGTTAGATGTTAACTAAAATTTCTATTTAAAGCGTAAAATTCGCTTTTATCTTAAGAACTAATGTGTGACAAGCTGCAAAGAATCAAATTTTGTGTCGTTCCTAAGTTCCAATTCGGAACAGTCACGCAAACGCACCAGATGCAAAACGAAATATGCAAATGAAGATAGCTTTCTATTTTAATGAAAATTTTTCAAACTCTTCTGATTGGTTGAAAGGGGCGGATCTCGTTAGTTCATTTGGAAGGGGGGGGGGAAGGGAATGTCACACGACACAGAATAGAATCACGAGTCCATTTTTGGAAAAAGCCTGTGTTGCGGGATAATTGTTTTTAGGAAAATCGTTTTGAGTAGTGTATTAAGTGAATCTGCAAAGAGACCACTTGTATCTTCTATGAATATTTAAACATACGAACAGTAATTGAGGAGAAAGTTTTAATAAGTTTAACATACGGACGCAAAGGTGTGTACATGTCATTTTTAGTGGTTGTAAAGAAAGCCGTGAAAAGTAGATAGGAGATAATAGATTAAATTTTATGGAGATTTTCTTCTTTGATTGAATCGCGCGCGCGTAGAAATTTCTTTGAAATAGTAAAGTATTCAACTATTCATTTTTCCAAATATTAGTTGATTCGGATTCTAAATTATTTTTTATAGTGAAGTTTATAAAGGAGAGAACTTATTTATATAATTTTCTAAAAGTATCAGAACGCTTATAAGTGAGATTTTCACTCTTATAACGAAAGATTAGCATTTCAGAATGAAAAAGAAATTTCAGCATAAAAAATATCAATGCTTCAATTGTCTTAATAATAGAGATAATTACGAATTATATATATAATTTTTTTTCTCAGAATTCAGTTTATTTTTAAAAGACAAGATTCGTTTCCAAATATTAAATTATTTCAAAATATTATTAGATATATATTTGAAATAAAACTTTAATAGCAAATTTTATTTCTCATTTTTAAGTTGTCATAGAATTAAATTATTGAAATAGTTAATCATGTAAGAATAACTTTTTTATACAAAAAAAAAGATACTTCAATATTTATTACTATAAAAATCCACCAGCCCAGCTACTTTTTACATTTTATCAATTAAGGATATTTCTTAGTTGGATATTAAAGAGCGTAAGCCGATTTTTAAGGTAGAGGAATGCTCTAATTTGTATTATGTTTATATGCTATTATACTTACCCGGTTGCTGTATTTCATGATTAAAATTTATAGTATAAATGCGAATTTTTTTCCTTTAAAATATATAACTAAAGATTCATTTAAGTTTAATGCTTAATAAATGAAATGTGAAGACATTTAGAAATAACAAAAATGGTACTGATTCATTGTGTGTCATTTAAAAATTGTTACTTCTAAAATGGACTTCTCTCAGTCTGTTAATAAAGTCAATATGCATGCAAATTGTAGCATTTTTTTTTTTTTTTTTGAAAAAGTGCTTCTAACTGAATATTACTTTTTAACACTATATAGGGAATAGAAGAGACATCTTTACGTAATAGTTAAATGTAAAAAAATATCATTGTTTTTCTACATAAATGAAAATAAAACTGAAATCATGAGAAACCAGTGGCGCACACAAGGGGGTGGTCCTGGGGGTCCAGACCCTCCTTCAAAGCCCTTGATTTTTTTCCGATTGATTATAATTCTAAGTATATAGTACGTAAAATTTAAATAAGTATTTGTTATTAATTATTAATTTTATTAATTAATGCTAATTATTTATTCGATAATTAGTTTTCTACTGTGTTTTGTTCCCGAAAATTGACAAAATCAAAAGAAGCATGATACAAGAATGGTGAACTGGACCAAAAGAATGGTGAATGAC
>BMAV01019816.1:73515-90593 GCA_019973955.1 Trichonephila inaurata madagascariensis
CCGGGCCCCCCCCCCCCCTTGAAAAATTCCTGTGTGCGCTACTGTGAGAAACTATATACTTCAGAAGAGTTAATTTACTTTAAAATACACAGAACAAAATTTAAACAAGGATTAAATAGTAGGTTGAAAATAATCTTAGATAGTTTAAAATCTGTAAAACAAAAAATATTTTTTATTTAGTTCTGAAATCAATTAAAGACAATACTTACAATTCATGAAATAAACTATAGAAAATATTCTTTTACTTAGTATGCCGAGCAAAATAATTTTCTATTGCTTAATTGCTTTATATTTAAAATGATTAATTTGGTACGATTATAAAAATAAAACTGAAGACAGTATTATAAAACAGATTTAAGAAAAATATAACGCTTTTTCCAAAGAAATGATATTTTTTAGCTTTATTTTAAACCAGCGAGATACTCAACCTGCGGCCAGCGGGTCACATGTGGCCCGCCGGACCTTTCTAAATGGCCCGGTCATGTCCCGTTTTACTAACAAATTTAATTATTTAAGAACAATGTATTAAAAATTTAGCGAGAAATT
The DNA here is from genome assembly GCA_019973955.1 of Trichonephila inaurata madagascariensis. Classification (NCBI taxonomy): domain Eukaryota; kingdom Metazoa; phylum Arthropoda; class Arachnida; order Araneae; family Nephilidae; genus Trichonephila; species Trichonephila inaurata. The sequence goes on from BMAV01019816.1 coordinate 74,062, forward strand.
CTGTCAATCAAGAAATCCCATATATCGATTTTGCTGTCAATGTGGTGCTGGTAAGAATTGCGGGATAACTTCTTTTCTTTTGTAATTGTAACGGTTAGTGTTAACAAATAACTGTAGAATAGCGATTATTTTACGGGTGATTTTTGAGTTTTTAATTAACACTCATGCCTTCCAAGCGAAAAATATCTAAAGAATATTTGTTATTTCACGACGATTAGGATCTTGACTTTTTAGTAGAAAAATCAAACACGGATCAACAACTTGTTTATTTATCATGAAAATGCTATATTTAAAATATATAATTTTGCTCCTCACTATATCATTAAGCACAAATTTTTCAATGCCTCCATTTTTTTTCAGAAACAATATATTTATAGGTGGGGCACTTAGGGATCATTGATGAAAGGAAATCGTAATTACCCCATAACAGGGTAAAAAATGCATTAAACCCTTTTTTGTTTCATGAGTTGAATTTGATGAACATAATTTTAAAATAAAATCCAAAACTATTAGTATTTTGATCAATTTCTGTATTTTAAATGTCTTTTATCTTATAGCGTCAGCCACCCCTCCACCCCCCTTAATTCTCATGCTGTGGCCCGCGAGAAATAGTTGTCATATATATGTGGCCTGGCTGAAAAAAAGGTTGAGTACCACTGTTTTAAATTGTTAAGACCTAAAACTGTTATTTCTCAAGTTATAAGCAATATCATATATTTTATCATCCAGCTTGAAAAGCTTTGTTTGAAATTCTTTATCAGTGTATCTTTAACTTGCAACAATGTGACTTTTTTATCCGAAGTTTGATACATTATGTCAACAAGAGTTCCACAGCCCCATTAAACAGAACTCAACCAACCAATCAGCCTTAGCATTACAACCGGTAATTTCCTGAATAGTATTTATAAAGACTTGTGATTGGGTGTCCATAATACATATTCCTCTATAAACATAAATACATATACTTTTGTATACAACAGTACTTTTGTGAAAAGAACATTGAAAAGGAGAGGAGGGGCTATTATTCATAGTAGGAGAGCAAAAATTGCTTCTTACAATTTGTATCAAATATAAACGATTCTCGTGACAGAAGCCAATAATTTGCAATGACTGCGAGAGCATGCGTTCCGTGCAAACAGCAGGTATTATAATAAAGGCAATTATTTTACTTAATGTTTGCTATCAAAACGGCCGTTACTTCTCGATTTAGTTCTTCCGATACTGAGATAAAAAAGGAAACCCTAAAATGTTATCATTACAATATCATGAGAAACGGAAGATCTAAAATACAATGGTTACATGAGAACGAAATGGACAAATGAGTTTTTTTTTTACATAGAACGCCGATATCGAACGACGCTCACATTTCCGAAATTAAATATATGCAATTTGTTTCTTGTATTATTACCTTTTAGCTTCCGTTTTCTGCATATGCATTTGTGATTCAATGAAAGCTATTCTCTAAATCATTATCATATTTCACATTCAAAGAACATAACTATACTTAGATAACACTAGATCCTTTATAAGAATGTAATGAAAGGTTATAGAGATGTATACGTCAAAGATATTTAAAATTTGATTTGAGTAGAAAACTTACAAAAAAGTAGGAGAAAGAAAAAAAAGGGTGTAATATGTTATTTCGAATACATACTTAAAATACACATTAATTGTAATAAATGCAATCGATGGCTATATATTAGGGTAAATCGCGGTTATATGGAGAAAAAAAGTTTTTGTTTTTTTTTTAGATCGAAACCTACCTATGCGCGAAAGATGTTCTATGGCACAGGTGAGGAACTCGCGGCCTTGAAGCTGCATGAGGCCTCCATGAGTTTCTTGTGCGGCCTTCATAAAAGTTAGCACTTGTATTAATTAATACTTAATTGAATAGATTAAAACAGTTTTCAAATCAATGGTATTAAATAAGGAACAACGTATGTATGTTTCAATGACTGCTTGTGTGGAAATAGCCGTGTATATCTCAAATGTTAGAACGCCACCTAGTGCAACATGGCAACACTACCCCTCATGCTCATTTAGAGGATCAATTAAGGCTTCACGTTATGAAATTTGAGGTAAATATATACATATGATTACATAAATAAAAATACCAACAGTTAAATATAGAAAGTTATAACGGTATATATGAATTTCATAATTTTATAAAAAAAATAATAATCAATGATTTACTTTTTATGTTAAATAATAAATGAATAAGGATTGAATTTTTTATAATATTTCTATAAAACGAACAAAATTGTTAAATCTATACAAAAGCTATAATAATTTCATAAAAGTCACATTTATAGATACACCAACTTATGCGGTCTCCTTTATTACTCCCTAATTTACATGCGGCCTCTCATGGTAAAAGGGTTCCACACCTTTATTCTATGGTGTGGATAGTAAAATTACAAAAAATAGGAAAATAATTAAAAATAATTTCGAAATTTAATACTGCCACAAAGGGAATGAATTTTTGAAAAAATAGAAAAGACATTTTTGGTTAAATGTTTTTAGATTCAAAATAATTCTATAATATAAATAACCAAAATCGATGATTATTGACAAATGAGTACTGAGTGATGGATAGTACAATGTACATTGCAACACATTTAAAAAACCCAGCTCTCATCGCACTGTAGAATCACACCAATTCAAGGTTTTTTCCTCCTTCCGTTTTTTCTTACTCTATAATTTCGAGGGCGGTTTTTTATAGCAATTTAATACTAAATTTGAATGAACATGCTCAAAGCATTTAGAGTTTTTCTTTTATCTTTTTAGTAGGGGTCCTTTCATTATAATAAATATTAAAAAGTACTTAAGTACTTTTTTTCCTTAACAAAAATTACTTTGAATTTTTTCTAAAAAAAAAAGCTCCAATACCTGAAATTTATTCCCTTTGTGGCAGTACTTGACACAAAAATTAATTTTAATTTTACCTTTTTCCTTATATCCAAAAACCAGGAAACAACTTTTCCGAATACGTAGTTTTGAAGTGCTAAAAAACTTTTTCGCGATCCATCCTTTATATTATGTATGTCATTAAATTTAATGTAAAAAAGTGAACTTACACAAACAAAACTTGTATTTAAAATGAATTAACTCTTTTATATGCATTTAAAATGAATTCTTTTTATAATTTTTTCCTTTTATTTCAATTTTAAAGTTTTATAAAAAATTTCGATGAAGAAATTATGCATTGCACTTTTTTAAAGGCGGGATAATTTTTGAGATTCCTAAAAAGTGCAAGTAATTATTTTTTAAGCATTTCCCATTATTTGTTAACGCACAGTTAAAATATGCTTCTCAAATTTTTTCAAAGAGAGTCATTACTGAAAGCTATACTTGGAACATCACAAGAAATAACTGGATAGACAAATAGGATTAATTAAAAAATTCTAAAGATTTTTTTGCCATGTGAAAATATAAAAGAATTGCAAATAAAATGTCGGATGTTATCTAAAGGTTCCAAAAGGATCTGTATGACTAAAGGTTTTATATAAAAGAGTAATTTGCTATTACAAGTACATAGACAATTTCATAATATGACCTTAAATCTTTGTCACTCAAACTCGGATTTATTTTATTTTTTTAATTCGAGATATAAACAAAAAATAAAATACAAATATTTTTTGATTTTTAAACTTGCTTAGTTATTATTTACGGCAAAAGTTACAAAAAAAGACAACACGGGTGGCGTGGTTGATTTGTCGCTGCCCTTCTACACCCAAGGTTGCGGGTTCGACCCCGGCCCAAGTCGGTGGTTTTTATGATGCAGAAAATCGACAGTGGCCATGTCATATTATTATACGGCATGTAAAAGATCCATAGAGTGTCTGTTTGGCTTGGGTGCTCTCGGCAAAATTAAATCCTGGAACAGGTTCGCATCGTCAGAGCTCAGGTGCCAATTTCGATTTTTGATAAGTAGCACCATCTAGTTGTTTTCTTTGGACTAGCTCATTGGCTCAAAGTGTAGGCTACAGTGCAGAATTACGTTTTAAAATCAACTCTGAATTTGGTAAGTGATCGAACGATCTGTTGCCTACAGTCAACACTTTGCAACAGAGAGTTAAGGTATTATTGTGATAAATCGCACATACTGAACTTAAAGGGAATCATATTCGTTAAAAGTTTATCAACTCTTTCTATACACAAAAATATGGCATAAATTAACAATAAAAGATCTTAAATGCATAAAAGCTTTGAAACATTAGCAAAAATTCATTCCATCTTGTTGAATTACGTTGTTGAATTGTTGAATACGTTCGGAACCGAGATTTTAAAAAAGCAAATACGTTGATAATTTTCATGATATGTAGTGTCACGTAGATTAGAATACATGTATAAAAATTGTTTTAAGGACATTATGACGAAAAAAAATATTTAAATATAATATTTGGGCAAAAAAGTAACTTAGAGTAACCTTTATTCAAAAGTTCTCCTTTTATAAAAAAAATGCTTCTATAATAATAATATTTTGTGTGTGTGTGTGTGTGCCTATATAAAGTAAAGACTTCTTCAGAGAGTCTGAACTAGGATTTTTGAAAACTTCACATTATTTTCAGAGTTACTAACCGTTGAAATAATTTTTTTTTTTTTATCGGCGTTTTTATCTTAAAATTTCTCCCTTCTGTAGTAATAAAATATGGACAAATCCACTTCTAAGTTATGTATTTCAAAAAATTCTAGTTCAGCCTCTGTACAAAGGTATGAGCTATATACAGGCAAAATTTTATTATAATAAAAGCCTTTTTCATTAAAGGGGAATGTTTCGAAAATTGGTCATTTTGTGTTAATTTTTTGTCAAAATATTGTACTTAAATAATTTTTTATTGTTATAGTATTCTTAAAACAATTTTATATACGTTTTATAATCTAAGTGACACTAAATATCATAAATATTATCCATTTATAGGCTTTTGCAAAATCATGGTTCTGAACGTAGTCGGATACCTTAAAGTGGAACCATATCCAAATTTGTTTACTTTAGCTCATAATCATTTTTTTTTTTGTTGTCAGGTTTGGTTTCAAAATCGTCGCGCTAAATGGCGTAAAAAGGAGAATACGAAAAAAGGCCCGGGTCGTCCTGCTCACAATGCACACCCCCAAACGTGTTCGGGAGAGCCCATCCCTCCAGCAGAAATAGCAAGAAGGGACAGAGATCGAAAAGAAAAGAAATTGAGGAAACAGTTGGAAAGACAAGCCAAGAGGTTACAGCAGCAACAGAAAATTGGTAAGATCATTTTGTACGAATTTGGGCAGTTATTTGAAAGCTGTAAGAAAATAACTAACATTGAATCGAATTAAAATGACGAGTTTTTCATTAGAATTAAAAATTAAAAATTATTATATTCAATTTAGTTTAGTTTCAAGACTTACTTCGTGTTATTAATTGATCCTTATTGGCAAATTTAGAAAAAATTTTACTTTCTTCCTTTCACAAAATTATTTTCTATTTATTTGTTCTTCTTATGTTCTAGAAAAATATATTTTTCTTCTGCAGTTAATTGTTTTATTTAAAACATTCACAACAGTGAATAATTTTTTTTTAAAAAAATTGCATATTAAAAAAATGTCTTGATTTTTTTTGCTCGTAAATAACAGAAATAAGGGATTCATAATATTACTATTTTATGGAATAATGAGCTCAATTCATGACATTATTTATGTTTAATGATAAAATCCCTTAGTATGCAAAAACCTATTCTTTTCTTTTCCAAGTAATGAAATATATGGAAAAGTTTCAGATTAGACCTAACTTTATATTTCAATAATAAATACTGTATTTATTGTCCATCCCTGGTTTATTAGATATCTGGCATTACGCGCTGTATTGTTGAATAGAACGAATCTACTCAAGATGTTTCATGTGACAATAATTTTATTGAATTATCTTACATTTGGTTAACAAATTTTTCCATTTTTAGCAACGGACAAGAAACAAAATTTTCAAATTCTCATTTAAATGAGGAAAAATTTATACTTGAAAAAAGTTCTGGTAATTGTTTTCAGAAGAGGATAATCGTTGTCTCTTAGTCTCTCTCTTCAATCTTTACAAATCTTTCTCAATAAATAAAAAAATATTTACGCTTCAAAAGATGAGTTGTATGCATTACATCTCAGACACATTAATACACACACGCCTTTGTTGAATACCATGTTTTAAAATAACTTATGTTATTAAGGAAAATAACGCATTGTAAAATCGGTCAATTATTAGAACTTGACATTTTCGCAGCTGATTGATAGGTTCTACCAAAGGCCAATTAAACCAAAAACAATTACGAAAACGCTTAGTACATCTTCAATTCAGAATATTGTTACAATATTTAAGCATTGTGGTACAAAGTAAATACATATACTTTATCGCAAAGCTAATAGTTTCATTAAAATAGAGTACTCTTAAGCATGGGGGGCCAACCCGTGGTCCACAGGAAGTCATGTATTTCGAAGAACTGAATTTGAGCGTCAGGTTGTAAAGACGTTGATAGAAATAATGACACGGAAAGTCACAAAAATAACTAAGAAGTTTTCACGATAGATTAATGATATGTAATGAATTTGCTTCTGTTTTGAACGAGTAAAACATCAAATGGCTGTATGAGACTAAACGTGCAAATAAGTTTGATAAGTACAAAGGGGAAAACTTCGACGCAACGGAAGATATTTACTAGAGCGAATTCAGAATTAACATGCTGAGTAAAAGCGAGTTGTTGTTGTGGTCAGATTAACCGAAAAAAACTAAAGCCATATTCAAATGGTGAAATGTTTAAGGAATGTTTTGAGATTGTTATTAAAATTCCGTGTCCAAAAAAAAAAAAAAAAAAAAATTTTTTTTAAAAATAAGTCTGTCTCGTCAGACTATTTCTTTACGTATGAGGACTACATTGGAAAACACGTTGAAGACAGTTTGAAGAGTCGAACATCCGATTTTATATTTTGTGCAACAGCGTTGAATGAAAGTACAGATTGGTAGATATTACCCAAGTAGCAATTTTTTTCAGAAGCATTGATTTCCAATTTAAAAAGATAGAATTAGTGGCATTGTATCCACTTAAGGTATCCCGTTACGTTCGGAACCGTGATTTTAAAAGAGCGCATAAATGGGTAGTTTTTATGACATTTAGTGTCACTTATTGTTAGATTAGAATACATGTATAAAATTGTTTTAAAGACACATTTTGACAAAAAAAATTATTTAAATACAATATTTCGGCAAAAAATTAACTTAGAATAACCTTTTTTCAAAATGTTCTCCTTTTGTGAAAAATACTTCTATTATAATAATATTTTGCCTGTATGTAGCTCAGACTTTTGTACAGAGGCTCAACTACGATTTTTGAAAAATTCACATTATTTTCAGAGTTACAACCCATTGAAATAATTATCGGCGTTTTTTCTTAAAAATTCTCCCCTCTGTTGTCGTAAAATATGGATAAACCCATTTCTAAGTTATATATTTCAAAAATTCTAGAGAGGTCTGAGCTATATACAGGCAAAATATTATTATAATAGAAGCCTTTTTCACAAAAGGGGAATATTTTGAAAATGGGTCATTCTATCATTTTTTGTCAAAATATTGTACTTAAAATTTTTTTTATTGTAATACTATTCTTAAAACAATTTTATATACATTTTTCAATCTAAATGACATTAAATATAATAAATATTATCCATTTATACGCTTTTGAAAAATCACGGTTCCGAACGTAGTCGGAAACCTTAAAAAGATAGAATTAGTGGCATTGTATCCACTTAAGGTCATTACTAAGTCAACAGACTTGTTAGAGGCAATGGAATCACTTTTCATTACAAGTTAACTTATCAAGCTTAACAGCGAATGGTGCTCTAACAATAGTTGGGAAATATGAAGGTTTAATAAAATTGATTGGAAAATTAGACCTCCAGTGTAGGCAATACTTCAATGTTAAATTTCCATTTCATTAACTCACCAAGAGTATTTATGTTCGAAGTCCAGTAGAATGGATCATGTCATGAAAAGAGTTGAAATTTTTTTTGTTTTTGGGTTCAGAATATTATGATGCTAAATTTTATGCAGAAGTAAGGTAACTGACTCGTGCCCAAGTGTTAAAAAAAGGGTTTCATTTTCATCAAAAAATTCAATCGTTGTTTGAATGTATTGATATAATGAATTGAAAAAAAAATTAAAAAAAAAAAGTATTTCAATTTGAAGATAAAGAGCGAGTTTGAGACTTAGCGCTTCTAATCGATATAACTTGTCACTAAAATGGCGTTACTACTCGTCTGTTAGGGAAAAGAGGATCAATTAAATAATACGGTCTTATTTCTACACTTCGAATGAAAGTTAGCTTCTGTGAATAACGGCTTAGGGCAAAATAACTTTCTTCACTTTCCTACATTGTCATTGGAATAAGACGGCTCACAGGAGGTGGTAGATAAATATGTTTCTTTGAATCTAATTTGAGTTTCGCGAATTTAAGAACAAAAATTTCAGGATTTAAAATATATCACATATTTATAGGGAAATTTTTAATGCCAATCGCTATATATAAATGAATTTGTTATCAGAAAGATCAATTATATATTATTATTTATTCAATTCCTACTATTAGCTCACGATCTCTATGTATTTATTTATTTATCTTGGTGGAATTTTCAATTGTTAATAAAAAACATTTTTAAGCGCTCAATAGAGCTAAAATTTTATACACATGATTGTTTTGGATGACAATACAATAGTTTAATTATAATTAATAAAAATTAATTGATTAAAACTAATTATTCAAAGAATTACAAATACAGCTACGTTGGCATTATTTGTGGCGACTTAGCGACCCTTTTGGTGACTTGTGTCAAAACATGAAAAGGTTTTTTCCCACATTTTAAAGCATTCATTTGAGCTGAAATTTTCTATACACTATTGTTTTGGGTAAAAATATGATAATTTAATTATAATTAATTAAAATTAATTGACTGAAACTAATTATTTAAAGAATTACAGATACAGCCCCGTTGGTTTCCTTTTTAGCAACTTGGATCAAAACCTTAAAAGATTTTTTTTCTCACATTTTTAAACATTCAGTTGATAATTAATAAAAATTAATACTTTGATGATAATTAATAAAAATTAATTACCACTTAATGTTGTGATTCTGTCCTATGTATATACATATTTATATTAATTGTAACTAATAAAAAGTAGCTAAAATAAAAATTTTCTTTTTTTGATCTAAGTAGGAATTAACTTAAATCTTTTTTATGTTATTGTTATGTTAATATAGAAGCAGTGGCGCACACAAGGGGAGGGTCCTGGGGGTCCGAACCCCTCTCCCCAAAAGCCCTTGATTTTTTCCCCATTGATTATAATTCTAAGTACAAAGAACGTAAAATTTAATTAAATATGTGTTATTAATGATTAATTTTATTAATTAATACTAATTATTTATTTTATAATTAGTTTTTACTGTGTTTTGTTCCCAAAAATCGACAAAATCAAAAGGAGCATGATACAAGAATGGTGAACTTTCGACCCCGGAGCCCCCCTCCCCTTGAAAAATTCCTGTGTGCGCTACTGTGTGGATAGAAGTATATTGTTATTTATCAAAAACAATTAAGAAATCTATAAAAATTCATTCATATAACTTTACAGTCTTTCTCGAAGAATACTTATCTTCTGCTTTGAGAAGAATGTATTGCGAAGAGGCCCTCACGAGGCTATTCAATGAGTGAAAAAGCAATATTCGCCCTCCCTGTCCCTTCTTATGTGATGAATTCCAATTAACATTCGATTAACGGATAACACATGCAATTAGCACTTCTCCTTCGTCTTAATGATGAAAAATAAACGAAAGAAAAATTTCGTCATCCATCTGAGATTCACCCTTGCAGTTCCTGTAATTACAGGCTACTTAAGAAGTTCTCGACGTGATCGGAAAGAAAAGTGTGTTTAATATGTAATCATCATTAACTTCGTTAGCTTTTATAAAACATTGCAACTGTCAATGATACCTTCTAAAGGTGACCTGTAGGAGCTTCAAGTGAGTAAAGGTGTTTCTTGGCAAATTAAATGTTCGTGCCCGGAAAACGGTACTTAGTTTTCTTGTTTAAGGTTAATGTAATTAAAATTGCACAATGTGTATATTTTTGAACTTGAAAAATAAATATTAAAAAGTATTAAGGTTTTTTTTTTTTTTGTTTTGTTTAAATCGAATACAATACTGAAACTAAAAGCTTCAAGAGGTGTGTTTAAATATGTAAAAATATCGCTAAATGTAATCTTATTGTTAAAATTATTAGAAAATGTCGAGGTAAAATTTTTTTTTTAAATAAAACAAGTAATATAAAAACATTTTTTTAAGTCAATTCCTATTTAAGTCAACAATTTTTTTTATTTTAGTTACTTTTTATAAAATAATTACAATTAATATAAATATGGTTATAAGTAGCGCACACAGGAATTTTTCAAGGGGGGGGGGTCTGGGGTTGAAAGTTCACCATTCTTGTATCATGCTGTTTTTGATTTTGTCGATTTTCAGGAACAAAACACAGTAAAAAACTAATTATTGAATAAATAATTAGCATTAATTAATAAAATTAATCATTAATAACAAATATTTAATTAAATTTTACGTATACTTAGAATTATAACCAACCGGAAAAAAATCAAGGGCTTTGGGAGTGGGGTCCGGACCCCCAGTTTTTGTACAATACAATAATGTCAAGAATTTTTTGTCGTGAGAGCAATTAAAACGACTTTCAAAAGTGTCAGACATTTAGTAAAATTACTTTAAAATATTTTAGAAAATGGAGTTTTTCACTCAAAAAGCTAAAAAAAAGGACGTTTTTATTTAAATTCTACAAATCTATCTCAACTTTTTAAGAATTTTACTTTCAATAAGGAATAATTAATGATAATTTGTTTATTTTGCACGATATAGGTAAAGGAGCTTCGAGCGGTATGTCTGAATCTGCAAGACAGACTTTGAATGATCTGATTCGGCTAAGCCCGCACAAGGATTCTCAGTCTCTTCTAGGGACAGAACTGCATCATTTGCTAGAATCCCTTGGTTTTAGAATACCCCAAGTTGCAGGTAATTATGAAACAAATCTCTAAGAATAGTAAATAACAGTGTACTAAAGACTAATGTGTTGTATTTCATAAATTTCTCGTAGTTTTATCATAAAATTATTCATTACAGTGGCAACTATACACTAGTAGAACATATCCGCTAACTATTCCAATAAACGTAAATTTCATGTTATTATTTAGCAATAGTGTGGTGATATTATAAAAATGCAATAGAATTTTACATATTTTGTTATAAATCGATAAAAATAATTTAATGTTTTTAATGCTTTGTAACCCGTACAGGAACATATGACTGCTGAGAGTATATACTAGTATGTAACTGCTTATTATTTTAGTTTGTTTGGACTTAAAGTATAAATAAAAATCATAAGAAAAATGCATAACAAAATGTGTAGTTTTATCAGTTATTTTTCTTTTACTTTGCTCAAATATACTTATCATTGCACAATAGAATACTTACCGAATAACATAAAACATGGGAGGAAACACACTAATCTATTATTACATGACACAATAAAAACTGAAATAAGTAATAAGAATAAAAATACAGTCCACGAACTTTTTATCATTGGCGTCAATTAATTGATTTGACAGTTCCTTTTTTTCTAAACGTGCCCGTTTACGTAATTGCGCTTGGCATACATTCTTTTTTGACATTCTACTTAAAAAAAGGCAAATAAGGTTAGAATTAAATACCACAATCACACACACGCCATTTTTAAAATGTAAGAAAATGTTTCCCGTTGCCTCGTGAAAGGGTTAAAATATCTTTATTAATTGTTTATATTTTACCTAGGGAACGTTTGCCAGCTTGATTGGACTTCGAGCTTTCTTTCAGATCCCTGGGGTATCATATTAAATTGTAAATACTTTAAAAACTTACAATACCCACGCTGCATAAACAATACTATAACAAAAATATATATATCTGCAATAAAATCAAATAGTGCTACCTACTAATTTTATCAAGTGATCCTAAACAAAGTAGTTAAATAGTACTTTAACTGAAACAGTGCTTTTTTATAATGTTAATTTCCTTCTTTTGCACAATTTTGTGCTTATGAAAAACTAGTCATTACCCACTCACTTCTTTCGGTATTTCAGTCTGTTGTATAACTATATATTGTTTTTAAGTTATTCACGCACACACACACACACATTCAAGTCCTAGCATTAAGTTTTCGATTACCTACAAAAAACATTCTTATAGCCCTCACCTTTTGATTGAAAAAGGACATGACTCGAATTTCTAAAACAGTGGTATGTTTATCTGTTACGATCCCTTCCGAATCGATTCCGGTAAAACCCGTTTTTTAAAGGATATCTACTCAACATAAGAAACGGGCTTACCAAATTTTAAGTCTGGAGAGATCTAATAGTTCCTGAGATCTCGTGATAAGGGAGTGAATATAACACGCACGCACACATATATATATATATATATATATATATATATATAGAGAGAGAGAGAGAGAGAGAGAAATAAAGAAATCTCCTTTATATACAGACAACATCAAGCAGAATATTTTATTAACTTTCCTTTTTGATTTCGTTCTTTTTTTTTTACTTTTCTATAAAGAAAGTCAAGATTAATTCAGAGTCAACAGGTGTTCTATTGCGCATTTTTCAGAGGGGACATGTAGTATACCGTTTGGAACTGCATGAACTGAACAACTTATTTATCGCATGAACTAGCTAATTATGAATTATTTTCAATTGCAGAGGCAGTTGCTTACGCATCCGAAAGAAAGGATCATCCCGAAACGTATTACTCAGACGACGACGTGGACGACACAAACGACACTGACGATCACCCCCAATCCTGCATCGAACCCACCAACAACCATTACAAGTCCAAAAATCCTTTCAGTATCGCCAACATCCTGGCCTCAGACTGCGGCAGAAAGACAGTCAGGCAGATGCACCCTTATCCTACCTTGCTACAGCAACCTGCCGGATTCCTAGTCGCACAGAGAAATGAGGACAGGTCACCGAACAATCGGAGGACCAGTCTCACGGACAGTTGTGCCAGCAGCTGTGGGTCCTCTCCCATTAGCCCAGAAAGAGAGGACTTTGAAGTGACCTCGCCTTCCATCAACGGAACTACCCATTCCTTGTTGAATCCTGGCTAAATAAATCACAATATCCTCCACTTCTGCCAAGTCCACCGAATTCAACATCTATCTGGTCATTATTCATGAATCTTTCTTTTGTAATTGATGTCGTAAAGGTGTTTGTTCGGTGTGTAATTGTGAAGAAACAAACTTTGGGAACTGAGAATTGATGTAAGAGGCGAATATATATTGACAAGTGGGTGAACCAGTGAACAAGTGAACGATACTAGACAATTTTCAATTGATATTGTACAAGTTCTACTTTCATGCATGGACTTTGCGGTGAAAGTGAAGCTGGTCTTGCTTACACTGAAAATTATACGTAATGTAATATCTGGAATCAATAATACGATTTTTTTTTATTTATTAAATGGTATCAATCAGTGGAAAACTTTCAATGTAAAGGTAACATTGAAAAAAATAATGCATCACAACCACATAATGAGTCCGATGCCACTTCTATTAGTATGATGAGTTTTAAACAATAGTTAATTAAATGAAAAGAGTTAAACTTTTCTTCTTGTAAATTAAGATTTACAGTTTTTAAAAGAGAATCCTTATAATTACTGTCTGTTATGTATAAAAATATATAAAACAATGAAGCTTTTAATTAAAAATAACATTTATAGTTTACAATTTGAAAATTTGTATTTTTACAATTGTAAAATATGGCCTAAGAAAGAAAGTACTTGTCGTTCTATTATCCTTTGCATGTCAATAACAAGAAACACGTAAAGTGTTTAAAGTTGAGTAATTCTTACATTTCAAAGGAATTCCATTCATAGTAATTTTAAAATTTTGGATTCAAATAAATTGATTAAAACTTATTATATATAATAAGATAACTTGTTCAAAAACTGATAGTAATCAGAATGAAGATAAAAGTGCAATCAAAGTAAAATAAATCGTAAAATGATTTTATTGAATATTTTTTTAAGTTATACTAAGTGTCCATTAAAAACCGGATTTAACAAATTGCATTGGTATAGTCTGATAATAGTTGTAGACAATAAAAAAAAATATCTGTCTAACAATGGCTTCCTTAAATATTTAAAATATTCGTATCTGTCGCAAAAAATTGAGTTCAGAAATGAATTTGAATAACTTTCAGATGGTCTTCCTATTTTAATACATTATTGTTGTCAGGAACGAAAATTTTTTTAAAAGCATATTTTAGCTAGATATTTTAATTTATTATATTTTAAAATGTTTATTGAAAAAGTTGCAGTTTAGATAAATGCTATAGGCCTACAAAAAAATTTTAATGATTCATTTAAATTGAAAAAAAATTGTTCAAGCAGTAATAGAATGAGTTCAAAAATTTATACATACAAGTTTTCAATATCACATAAAAAAAGAGAGACAGTAACATAATATTTGATATTTAAATGTTTAATATTTGACTAAATTTCCGTAATTCAAAAAAAGTCGAATGAATTACCATAACAATTAAATTAACGAATAATTACTCTAATCTTTTATATTGAGATAATCTACTTAACACTTTTATAAAGAAATGTAAACCAATTTAAGTGTCAAATTTAATTTAAAATGAAATTCGAGCTCTCACAGAAGAATAATCAATAATAAATACATAAAGTGTTTAAGCACTTTTTCTCGCAATATTTTAAAAACTCTACGATAATTATGAGACCATTTATTATGAGAATATGTGTGACAATGTGATAACAGTGTTTTTTTGTTATATTCTAATTTAGGGCAATTATTTGATAGAAAACTGAAAAGAACAAATAACACATAAATGTTTAGAAAAGACAACTGAATGCATATTTTTTAGTTTTGTAGATCATCATCGCCACATTTATTACATTTTCAGAAATTTCAGTCTTGTACAGGACACAGGCATTAACTTTTTAAAACGAATTAAAATTCATAATTTAAGCATTTTAAGAAGCATTTAAGAAATATTTATTCATTAATCAAACGGAATTTAGCATTATTACTTAGCTTCATTAAATTAGACCAACAGTATCCAAAAATCAAGTAGCGATTTACTTAATTTTAATCATGAGATTCATTTACTTTAACTGAATTTCAGCAGTTTCATTAAATCTAATGTGTAATTTACATTCTCATTAAACAACAAATGAGATTCGTTTATTTTTTTAATACAAAGTTGATTAATTAATTAAATCAGGGTAGTTAATGAATAATTAATTTGTAGGGGAAAATTGTAAAAAAAGGTTCTGGAAATTGTGCTAAATAAAGAGAATCTAATTTCGTGACGATTTCCAAGAATTGTTTTTCAGTGATCCAATGGCTTAGAGGGCCAAGTAGCCCAATTATTAAAGAC
The DNA here is from genome assembly GCA_019973955.1 of Trichonephila inaurata madagascariensis. Taxonomy (NCBI): domain Eukaryota; kingdom Metazoa; phylum Arthropoda; class Arachnida; order Araneae; family Nephilidae; genus Trichonephila; species Trichonephila inaurata. The sequence goes on from BMAV01019816.1 coordinate 89,567, forward strand.
GAGTTGAGAAAAGCCATTATAAAATAACTGCACTAAAGAAGAGTAGTAATAAGAAATATAACATTTCATTTTTAAGTTATAAGGGCTTAGATTATACTAAAAATTCAGAAGTATTTTTTAGGTATTTTTCAGAAGTATTTAATAGGTTGCCAAATTTGTCGTTATGTAGGAAATACTTGAGGAATTTATGGCCTTTTGGTTATCAAATGTATTTTTCTTAGTGTAATTTCTAATTTTGCAGGATTTTTTTTCACCGTTCTATTTTGAAACCTTTTGTGTAAGCTCAAATTTTGTCAGTTTTCTTTAATTTAGGATTTTCAAACATTTTCTTACAAACAAACTTAAACTTTGCTGTAATTTTTTTTATTTTATTAATGTACTTCAACCATTTTTTTCAATTAAAACTTGAATATATTATAACTACCTGTTTTGTTGTTGTATACATTCAAAGTGTATGCTTAGGCATTTTCTATGCTCTTCTTACTGTGATTAAAATGTACTTGTACGAACACATATTTCCCATAAATGTGCAGAAAGTCATGTAAAAGTCTATTGTATTTCTTGAAGATACAATAGATATTTCTGGGAAGTATATATGGTTTATCTCGTGTTCGTCGTGAAAGAAATCATATACTTATATCCGAATACGATTAAAAAAGATGAACTATGCAATTTTGGTACATACATAATCATATTATTTTTACTACATAATGTGCTTAATAAAATTAATTGTAGTGCGTTGATTATACGGTTTGATTGTATCCATCAAATATAGTAATTTTAATGATTGCAATATTTTTAATGTGACTATCATGTGTAAAATGATTCCTCATCCCTGATCGTGAACATAAAATGTAGGAGTTTTTAAAGTATCATGTTTCTTGAATTTTGCGTTTAAAATCTTACTTTTAATAAAGTCTTGTTTATTTACTTAATTTATCAAAAATCTACTGAAAATATGTGATGAAAAAGGATTTTCTGTGTCAGTGATGGGGAATTTTATTTACATTTTTAGTGTGATTTATAG
>BMAV01019816.1:90993-104115 GCA_019973955.1 Trichonephila inaurata madagascariensis
AGTGGAGTTATAAAAAATACTAACGTTAAATTTACTAGAATCTTAATAGTTGTACTTACTTTCATTTACACAATACATGTAATGAATTTCAATAGCAAGCAAATATTTTCATTTCAGTTACATCAGTTACTTCCAGACAAATTATATGTTACACACTATTGGTGTCTGATAATAAAAGCGAAAGCTCTCACGAAATTGTAATAATGTTGGAACTAATCTCGTAAAATCATAATATGATTAGATATACTAGATATGATGAGATTATTTTCCATTTCAACCTTTACTTGAGAAATTTTTCTTAATGTATCTTGAACAAAAGTATAACTTGGCGTTTCAGTAGGTTTAGACATAAACATTGGAATTAATCACTGCACTGTTTTTTAATATTGTTAGATAAATAAAAGCGACTATACCTTAAATTTAATTAGATCTTAAAATTCTTACAGGGAAGATTAAATTTATACCTCATAAATTGAAATGTTCCTGAATTTTTTTTAGAAAAGTTACACATTACATTTCCTTATTAGGTTCATATTCATTTGAAACTTATCCTTTGCTGCTAAGACATAAGCTCAGGTTGCAGTGGTTGAGCAGTTAAGCTTCTGTGTTTCGTTAGCAGTAATTTTCAAATTCATTCGCGTGAGTGAGTGAATATTAACGTCGCACTGTTCAGCTACATCAAATTCATTCGCAAGTTAATCTAATTTCTTCAGAGACCTGTCATATTAAGTAATGGTGCTGATGCATGTTAACTAGAACTTAGCTTCTAGTTCTTTTGTATCGAGCAGAAATTAAAATGGAGAACTATTAACTCAGGTATTGACCTCGAGTTTAATCGTAGTTCAGAATAAGGATGTCCACCTTAAATAGCATTCAAACAGATCCTTATGATACTCAAACAGTTTTTATGGCTCATCATCCATGGGTATCTCCAAATTAATATTCATATTGTGACGTCTCTCGCGTTCTTCTTCTAACATAACTCCTACGTTCTTTGACGGCCACGATTAATGGCAAAACTTTTCCAACCCAATACCAAGAAGAGAAACAGGGCGAAAATGCAAATAAGATATACTTTAAAAGGATAGAGGGTTTAGTGAGATGTGACGGCAATCTTAGAGATAACTTAGTGCAGAACAGTTCGGAACAAGTGTTAGACGACCTACAACCAAGGAAGAAGGATACGCTCATCTTCATTAAAAATATTAATTATAAGAAAGATTAATAGGGCCTGAGTATTCTTATCTACAAGTAGCAGAATAGGAGAGTCTTCAACCAAGGTAGGAGGGTTACTCAATAAAAGGTAATATTTTGTATAGGAAGTTAGATTAGGCAGATAATTAAATATAATTAAGATAAGTGATCTAGTTGTGCGATCTGACTTGAATATTCAGTTTAATTTGTGGCTTATTCTCACTTAAAGAAAGTTGTTATTTAGAATTAAGTAATTTAAGTTATTCTTAATAAAAGTTGTGTTAAGAATTACCAAATGTCTCATCTTTTAGATAATCCCACACCTCTAGCTTACGCGGATCCAACAAGACATAGCTATCGCAGGATGGCTATGTCACAATATTATACTATATTTTTATTTCAATTATAGCATTAGAGTCGTTATCTGTATTTTTCTGTCGCGCGTATTTATTGTTCAAATATCTGTTATTTTTATCCATAGAGCTTTTTATTTAAGTTCCTTTATCTCAACTTTCGCTACATTTCTATTTAGCTTAGAGAAATCAAAATTCGAATGCAAAGAATATAATGAAAGACTATGCACAACGTCAGGAACGTCTTAAGGAATGGGCCAACTAGGCCTCGCCCTTGGTGGGGGCCTCGTTTTGTTCTCGACTCTGTCTGAATAAGATCATGATCTGGATAATTTTAATGGTCAAATGTTATTCTCGTATATATTCTCCGAAAAACAGGGAATTTCAAACTACATATCAACTGGAAAAAGTGGTAAGACTGTATTATTCATGTGATGACCGTTTTCCTTGTCCATGCCTAGGCCTAATACCATTAATAATCATTCAACTCCATTGGTCAAGCCGGGATGTGCCTAGGTTTTTGAGATTTGTGAGTCATGCACATTTATTTGTTTCAAATTACCCTTTGAACGAGTATTTAACAATGCATGTTGTATACTGTTTACTTTTAAAGATTTCAGGTACCTTCCTTTTCATAACGGCCCAGGGTCACCAAAAAATATTAAGATTTTGCTGAGCCCATGGCCTTAAAGAGCCTTAAGATGGCCCTGCACAACGTACTCTAGAGAGTTTGCCATTTTTGGAACATCTTTGGGTGATTTCAAAGGCCATTGTAAGCCATTTTTATAAGGACAAAGATAATATTGTACATAATGATAGTATTGTTTTTCCTTGCACAAATATAAAATGTCTACTGAAATCTCCATTACATTAACTGAACAAATTTATGTAATACTACATATTAATTAATACTTTATATTATAAGGAAGCGTTTTCCGATAATAACGATTTGCGCTCGAGTTGTAAAAAGCTTCACAGTAGTACCCAAATTATAGCATGTTCCAAGTGAAGTGTATCAACACCAGCCTCTTCCCTGCTGATCCTGCCCTATACCAGAACATGTAACCAGAATAGCTATCTACTAATGCATGCCCATTGGTCAGAGAGTTTTAATTTTGTGTCGGAAACAAGAATGTCAAAATGCCTTAGTGATTGGTAGAGATGTTTTTCCGATCATTTAAGGTATCCGACTACGTTTGGAACCGTGATTTTAGAAAAGTGCATAAATGGATAATTTTCATGATATTTAGTTTCACTTAGATTAGACTACATGTATAAAAATGCTTTAAGGACATTTTGACAAAAAAAAAATTATTTAAGAACAATATTTTGGCAAAAAATTAACTTAGAATGTTTTTTTTTCAAAATGTTCTCCTTTTGTGAAAAATGCTTCTATTATAATAATATTTTGCCTGTATATAGCTCAGACCTCTGTACTGAGGCTCAACTATGATTTTTGAAAAATTCACATTATTTTCAGAGTTACAACCCATTGAAATAATTATCGGCGTTTTTTTCTTAAAATTTCTTCGCTCTGTTGTCGTAAAATATGGATAAACCCACTTCTAAGTTATATATTTCAAAAATTCTAGCTGAGCCTCTGTACAGAGGTCTGAACTATATACAGGCAAAATATTATTATAACAGAAGCATTTTTCTTAAAAGGAGAACATTTTTTGAAAAAAAATTATTCTAAATTAATTTTTTGCCAATATATTGTATTTAAATAATTTTTTTGTCAAAATGTTCTTAAAACAATTGTATATATGTATTCTAATCTAAGTGACATTAAATATCATAAATATTATCCATTTATGCACTTTTGCAAAATCACGGTTCCGAACGTAGTCGGATACCTTAACTCATATGACAGCTCAATATATCTCACTCTTGAACTTAACAAAAAACAAACATTTATTTCAGTTCAGAATGGAAATTCATCACACAAAGTTATTCTTAATGATTTTTTTTATCAGGTGACAATTTTAACTTTTAAAATAAAGGAAATCGATCTATATGTTGCAGAAATCGTTTTTGATGCAAAACTAAGTTGCATGGTTCTATCTCGTCTCCGGTTAATTCTATACATCTTTAAGTTTCTTTACTAAAATTCCTAAAGTGATGAAGTATTCGAAACTTATTGAGAGATATTTTAGGAGGTCTGCGTTTCTTACTTCCTTTCAACGTATGGCAACACAAAGAGATGAGCTAGTGAGTAATTTTGACTACATCAGATATTGAAATCCATAAAAATGAGAGCTGTTGCTATGATAATTTATAACTAAATTTATTAATATTATAAGAGCTAGTTATGTGGCTTGTATAGTTGTTTGAGATTATCATACTTCAGTCAATTGAACCATCAAGGGTCATATTTTGATAATTTTCAAACCAATTTTTATGCGTCCTAAAATGTATACAACATTGCCGGCTGGATGGATTAGTTGGTTTGGAGATGGCATTGTATATCCAAGTTTGTGGGTTCGACCCCGGCCCAAGTCGGTGGATTTTCATGATGCAAAAAATCGACAGCGTCCATGCATTCATGTTAAATATCTCTAGAATGCCTGGGTGCTCTGGTCAAAATTAAATTTCCAGTACAGTTTCGCATCGTCAGAGCTCAAGACCTTTTCTCTGGGGAGGAAACTGGGTGCCAAAATCACCTTGTGGCAATTGGTATCCATCTATATAGTGCCACACTAAAAAGAGATACTAGCTTCTGGGAATTCACTTTTTGATAATTTTTAATCTAATTAGTTCTCGTTCCTAAAATTTATACATCTTATTTATCAATTTATATTATTTTATACGGCATAATATATGTGAAGAATGCGTTATGTAACCTGAGTGGTGGAACTTTCCGCTCAAACATTATTCTTCATGTTGTTCACTTTAATTGTGTCATACACAATACAGTTGCATAGCACTTTTTATAATACATAAAAAAATGTGGTATTGAGTTGAGAATGTATATTTTTGGAACATTTTCACTTTCACTTAAATGAATGAGTTACGAATAAAATTATTAAAAACATTGATTTTACTAAGAAATTTACATGTTTTTACTAAATAATATCCTTTTATTTTAAAATACATTTTTTATTTTGTCAAGATACAGTATTATAATTACTTGTTAAAACTTATAAACCAAATTGCCTGAGAAGATATACAGATTAATAATTTGGGCCTGTATACATTTACATTCATGAGCATATGTAATGATATAAATTATTGCAATTGTAATTACATTATATAAACTATTGTACTATATCTAGTAATTCCATTTGCTCATTTTAGATTGAGCAGTTATTTCATAGAGAGTGCTTACTATAATATAATCATTACCTCGCAACTATGTTGTAAGTTTGCAATAATATGTTATACACATTGCAATATTTTCCTCATATTATAATAGCTGGGGTATTTTGCGTTACTTAAATGTAATGATTTTTGAAAATAATAATCCACAAATTAGTAAGCAAAATAATAAAGTATTAAATGAAACTTTATAGAAACAAATATAAATTGATCAAAATGATTTTAGAGATTTCAGAAAGAAATCCCGAATTATTTACTGTAACTTTTTTGCAATGCGATAATATAGTATAGTACATACACTAGAATTTCGAACAATGTGCATATATTCTATTTTATAATAATATGTCATTTGACAAACTTTCTTTTTAAAATTAATTGGTCTTTTCTAATACTAAAATTTGAGTAAATGTAACTAAGCAAAAGTAACCAAAAATATATTTAATGCCATTAGCTCAGCGTTTCTCAAACTGTGGGGCGTGCCCCCTTAGGGGGCGTGATAACCCTACAAGGGGAGGGGCACTAGTATATCGAAAAGTCGAAAACAAACATTATTTAAAAAAAAAATATTAATTTACTGAAAGGAAGCAAAATAATAATAATAATAGATTCTGACATAATAAAAAATAAAATACACATTTAAAATGATATAATACACTTATAAAAGTATCAGTACTGCACCATGTATTTCATAATTAATTTAACAGTACTAAGTGAAGAAAAAGTTTAATAATTATCAGGGACTCTATGGGCACGCGCGCGCGTCATAAAATTATGTACAAATTCAATACTTAAAATTGATAATTTGTACGGTTTTTAATTAAAGTCATATTGTAGATTTACATCAAAGTATACAAAGTATATTATTATTGAATCCAATACATTATTATTGTATGTAAGGGGGGCCCATGAAAATTATGATTGAAAATTGGGTCGCGAGTATAGAAAGTTTGAGAAGCACTGCATTAGCTGTTTGAAAGCATCAATGGAAATTAGTTATGAATCAATTCATTAAAAATAAACATTTTACATTCTTCTTCGATGACCATTTTTAGACATCTAAATTTACTGCTATTTTAAATGAATGCTCAGACGCAATTATTTGTTACTAAAATAATTTTTGAGCAAGTGTAAAAGAATACAGTCAGATCTCTATTTAACGAAGGCGCTGAATCCTGAAAAAACGTAATGTGGAAAATTCATTAAATAGAGATTCATCTTTCAGTATACTTTATATAAACCACTTAAAACAAATTTTAAATTTAAAAACACAATATATTATTTAAAAAAGCAATTATTCACATTTTTTTTTCTTTTTTTTGTAAATTAATATCTATTTTATACATCTTACCCATCAAAAAGATAAAATACACAAGAAAAAAACAAACAAATTTGATGAATACACTGTATTTTCAATTTAAAAAAATATTTTTGTATTAAAATTTATGAATTTTAATGACATTTCCAAATTTTAAGCCTACAAGGGAATTTAAACATGCATTATTTTATAACCAATAACTTTAAGCATACATTACCACATGTATCCTTAAATTTAATTACGAATAATATCTGTTAACTTTATTAGAGTTTTTTGTTTGAAAAATTATTGTAATATTTTATTGCTCTAGGTCAGTGTTCCCCAACCTTTTTATACCCGCGGACCGGTCAACGTTTGATAATTCTACCACGGTCAGCTGAGGGGGAGGATTTTGATTGCTTACATTTTAGACTGTTTTGATTTAATAATTTTAATTTAATTGTATGTAATCGTGACCTCAGAATAAAATATAGCTACACTAAAAAATGAATATAAAGTGATTTAACAAGGAATATAAAGTAATTTTCATAAAAAGTATCCCGAAAACAAGAAAAATATAAGACTGTAAATAAAGGGGAAATAATTTAAAGTTTCTTGTGCAGACCGGTAGTATTTGATCCACGGGCCGGGGGTTGGAGACCACTGCTCTAGGTGAGTGAAAGCACCTGGTAATACCAGTTCAACGTCATTGATCACCATAAAATGCGTTAAAAGAGAAAAAAATTCAAAATGTCTAGAAATGTTTTAAGAATAGGGTGGAAAAAAAATTGAATCACAACCGAAAAAGCTCGTTAAATAGAAAATGCACTTCGCTATTTGGAGGTCATTTAACGAAGAAAATAGTACAATGTTCTTGGATCCAGGAAAAATTAGAAGTTCGTAAAATGAAGGTCTGACTGTAATTAAGCAACCGATTTTCAAATAAATAGTAAATACGAAAACATACTCGTTGTTTATGAAATGTTATTAAAAATTCGAATAAAATGCTGAGATTTTGTCTTAAAAATAAAGAGAAAATCGCTGAACACATGAAACATTTTTTCGTGTTAAAAGAATTTCGTGTGTTAAAGAATATTGCAAAAAAAAGAGTTTATTAAAATTTATTTAATTATTTTTATAGATATGTATATATGTCTATATTTAATAAAAATCAATGAAACAAATAGATTCAAAAAAAAAAAAAAAGGAAGGTAATACAAAATTTTAAATTTTTTTGAAAAATAAAACGTTTATTGAGTTTATAATAAAATATTGAATTCAAAGCTTGTTTATGATCAATTTATTTTTGAATAGTTTTTGAAGCACAGGGGTTATCTTTTATTTCATTTGATGAAAGTTTTTTTTTGTTTGAATAGGCTTGATTTTTTTTTTATACAGTCGATTTACAGATCTTGATGTTTTCGTTCTGAGTCTTATACATGTTTTAGAAATAACGACAGTATAAATGCAAACCAAAAATTATTTTCAATTAGTTTATTAATAAATACATAAATTATTTCTAATGAATGACAAGAAGGGCGATATATAAGTATAAGATAATTATATATATATTCAGAGGCAGTAGCGCACACAGGAATTTTTCAAGGGGGGATCCGGGGTTGAAAGTTCACCATTCTTGTATCATGCTATTTTTGATTTTGTCGATTTTCAGGAACAAAACACAGTAAAAACTAATTATTGAGTAAATAATTAGCATTAATTAATAAAATTAATCATTATTAACAAATATTTAATTAAATTTTACATATTATATACTTAGAAATATAACCAATCGGAAAAAAATTAAGGGCTTTGGGGGGTCCGGCCCCCCAGGAACCCCCTTATGTGCGCCACTGTTCAGAGGTATTTCGATCATTTTGGAACTAAATTAAGTACAAGCTGAGAAATAGTTGAAAATAATTATGTTATAAAAATGTAGAATTCTTAAGATTTTTATTTAAATACTTTTTTAAAAGACTAAACTAATCTTTGAAAGTATTGATATTTGTCCAATTAAACAAAAATCAAATTCGAATATTCAAAAATAATTGTTGATTTTTCAGTTAAAATGTACTAAATACTATATTCTGATTCCATTTCAAAAGCAACCTTATTTTATTTTACATGATGTAACAAATTCTTGATATTTTCAGATTAATTTGTACATATATATATTATATCATCAATTACATAAGTTTAGTTTGACAACGAAATTTATTGACAATCTGAACAGAAATATTTATAAATATTAAGAAAATTGATTCTTTCAGCGTTCCACTAAAAAATTCCAATCTTGTAACACTAACTTGAGGCAATTTATATTAATAAATGAACATATCAAGAACCCATAAATGAAGATATATTTCTTCGAATAACGACGATTTTAATTCCAGGCTGACATTCGCAGTGTTGCCATCTGTATGAAAGCGAATAAATTTATCGAATTCTCCTAAGGCATTATCGTCTGTTACCTGTGATGAATGAGATAAAGACTAACATTCTAACGCTGAAGTAAAAAAAAGAAAGAATAAAAAAGAATTAATTGCTTGATAATAAGACGTAATTGGAACCGCGTCAAATCCCATCTATTTATATAAATTTGACGTTCCTCTCTCCGAATGTCGAGCTGATGGGCAATTATACCCCCCTCCCGATGATCGTCGCATTAAATTGCTGAAGAATCGATATTCTTTATATGAACAGATGCTTGTCCTGGGGCAATCGAAAAGACTATGTTTATCGATAAACATTGTTGCCGATGATAGGGAATGAAATCATAGGGTAATAGATAAGGGAATTGCAATTTTTTGCTGATATTTCTCCGGAAGAGAGGTTGTGTTTTCAAAGAAGTGAATGGCAACGTCGATTATACTGTCGATGCAGATGTTCTGTCAAAGCACGCACAATGCAAAGTTTGATTATTTTATGGCGTAATCAGATTATATTTGTATGTTGTTACCGAATAAGTTTGAATTCGTTTTTTTTCTTTTTCTCTTTTTTTTTGTTTTGTTTATGTATTATGTAAATTTAAAATTATACTACTAATGTTAATTGCCTAATATTAGCATAAATCTTTATATATAAAGATTGTCGCTTCAGGGGGTTAATGTATTTTGAAACGTCTAAAGTATTCATCTCATAAATTTCCATTAATTGCTAATAGCTAATAATAAGATGATTGTAAAATTTCAAAATAAACGCACCTACGAATATTATAAAATTTCTTACAGGGATATTTGCCTCTTTGGAGCATTGTTATTTAATAATATGAGCAAAAAACAAACAAAAATGATATAAAATTTTTATATTTAAAATATGGTGTCCATTTAAGTTTTAAAATCTTATTTAAATGTATCTTAATCGATTAAGTTGAACAGACTTTTAAATTGTTTTATAAATTTATGAATTAATTCATGCAGTGTTTACTTATATGTTAAATTTAATTTAAAGAGTATAATAATTTTTATTAGTAAAACAGTTAAGACACATCTCTTAAAAATTATATTATTATGAATATACAATTATATTATGTTTTTATAGTAAACTTTTTGATAATAAAGAACCGCCAAAAAAATAGTGAAACAAAAAGTAATTAGTAAGCATATTTATTATACCATAAAAAATAACAATTTTATTCAATGTATGTTTATTTAAATATTTTCAATTTTTACCAGTACAAATGAGAGAAAAAAAATAGAAATTTTAAGTGGTGCTATAAATTTTTTATTTATTTCCTACATTTTAAAATAATGATGAAATTATTTTAAGCACAGAAACTATAAAAATTTTACTGTGTCAAATAAATTTTCAATCTTTCCCAAACTTAAGGAATCCCATTACATTTGAAGCCATGATTTAAAAAAAGATAATTTTCATGATATTTAGAGTCACTTGGATTAGAATACTCGTATAAAATTAATTTAAGAATATTATTAGAATTAAAAAATATTTAGCTGCAATATTTTGGCAAAAAATTAACTTAGAATGACCTATTTTCAAAACATTCTCCTTTTATGAAAAATGCTTCTATAATAATAATATTTTGTGTGTGTGTGCGTGTGTGCTTATGTAAAGTAAAGATTTCTCCAGAGGGTCTAAACTAGGATTTTTGCAAAATTCACATTATTTTCAGAGTTATTACTAATTGAAATAATTAGCGGTGTTTTTTTATTTAAAATTTCTCCAATCTGTTGTATTAAAATATGGATGAATCCACTTCTAAGTTATATATTTGAAAACTTCTAGTTCAAGCTCTGTATAGAGGTCTGAGATATATGTATATAGACAAAGTATTATTATTATAGAGGCATTTTCCATAAAAGGAGAATTTTTTGAAAATAGGTCATTCTATGTTCATTTTTTGCCAAAATATTGCATCTAAATAATTTTTTTACTGTAATAATATTCTTAAAACAATTTTATACATGTTTCTAATTTAACCCTTTTTCTACCGCATTATGATTTACTGCAGTTTTTTTCATGTAATATTTTTTTTTTGAACCCCTACATTGAAAATTAAGGAATATACATAAACAAGATACTCAACTTTAGGAAATTTGATAAGTTAGAGCTAATTAATTAATTAAAGATATTCAACTGTAAAATTTATAATATATACTGTTCACTTAAAATAAACAATTAAATCGTTTTCTAAGGTCTTCATTGACATAAAAAAAATAAGACACTTAAATTTTGACAACTATTTTTAGGGACAAAAAAATGATAATCTTCGCAATCCGCTGAAAACGCCGTCAACTGAAAAGACAATTTCTGCTATAAAACTATTCACCATCCCCGCTAAAACACTCATCATAGAACCCGTGCTGCCATATATCTTAGAAGAGTGAATTTCAAAGAATATTCCTGCTAAGTATTGTCAGAATTTTCGTAAAATTGGTTATTGTATGTTATTTTAAAGTGAGTGGTACTTATAAGTGACATCGGTAGATAAAGGGTTAAGCGACACTAAATATTAAAAAAATATCCATTTATTCGCTTTTGCAAAATAACAGTTCCGAAGGTAGTTGGGTACCTTAAGAAAAATTATCATTTTAAGATTGTATTTGAGTAAATGACAAATATATATATATATATACATATATATAAGTCATTATAATGAATAAATATTATACTCAACATTGTTACTTCCTACAAAGTAAATAGTATCAAACCTATTTTGATCAACAGAACATTTTCCTACACACGAGTATCGATTTTAAACTACTGGGACTAAAAGAACAATCCATCAATGCTTCTGATTCACTTAAAATGATTCTACAGTAACACCAAGTCATCGATCAAGGCCAATTAATTGTTTGAAGTCACTTATTCGCCCCTCCAATGAGTCAAATGTTAAGAGGTTGCTAAAAATCAGAGACGGGGTCGTGGCCCATTGCGAATCCTCGAGGGATTCCTCAATATTGATGATGTTTAAGGAAGGAAAAGTTACACATTTACCCTTCACTCTAGTTCACAAAATTTTGCTTTTTGGTTTACATGGTTAAGAGGTTAAAATAAGGGTTGTGAGGAACATTGAATCAGTTTCCATGAGAATAAAGAGTTAGAAATTAAAATAGTTTAGTTAGTTTGCACATATTTTTATTAAATATATTTTATTTTTCAAAGAATAATTTTTTGCATCATGAATTGACTAGTATATATTGCAAATAATATTACAAGCATTTTTACATACTTATTAATTTTGTAAAAAAATTAAAAGCTTTGGCAAAATGAACATTTATTCTTACAGGACTAAAAGGTTGCTAAGAATAAAAATATTAACCCCTTAACTGGTTTTCCTGTACGCTGTACAGGAACTGATATTTTTTCTTTCTATCTACTATTTTAATTTGCACATATTTTAAATTTTTATGAGGAGATTATTAGGCTAGTGTTTTTTAAAAGAGATAGTTTGTCCATGATATTGAAATACTTTGCTTCTGGGATTTTCTTTGTCGTAAAGGCGGCAATTTTTCATTAAAGACAGGAATTTAGATTCTTGAAAATATTTGATAAAGAACAAGGATTGGCAAGGCAATGTGCAATTTGTTGCTTGAGAAGAAATGAAAATGAAAAGATGATCCAAAAAAGCCAATATCATCTCTGTCCCCATTGCAATGTAAGGCTTAGTATTGCATCATGCTTCCAATCGTGTGTGTATGCCCATTCACACAAAATCTTTAACCGTTAGAAAAAGATGTACGAATATGAAATTTTTTGTGAGTATGTGAGAAATTCTCTTCAGATATATGAAAAATTCTTCATAGCATGGAGAGTGTACTTATAAAAAGCAAACATTAGGGGATTTTGTGCTCCACAATTATTAAATAAACAAGTAATATATAAAAAAAAACTTTAAGTCAATTCCTACTTAGATCACCCAAATTTTTTTTTATTTTAGTTACTTTTTATTAAATAGTTACAATTAATATAAGTATGTATATACATAGGATAGAATCACAACATTAAGTGGTAATTAATTTTTATTAATTACCATTAAAGTATCGTAGTGTCATCCAAAACAATCGTGTGTATAAAATTTCAGTTCAACTGAATGCTTTAAGACGTCAAAAAAAAAAAACCTTTTCAAGTTTCGACACAAGTCGCCAAAATGGTCGCTAAGTCGCCAAAGTGGCTGTATTTGTAATTCTTTAAATAATTAGTTTTAATCAATTAATTTTTATTAATTATAATTAAATTATTGTATTGTCATCCAAAATAATCATGTATAAAAAAATTTCAGCTCAATTGAGAGCTTTAAAATAAATTTTGTTAACGATTGAAAACTCTACCAAGATAAATAAATAAATAAATAGAGAGTGTGAGTTAACAGTAGGAATTGAAAAAGAGTAATATATTCATACATGGCACAATAAACTGAAATAAGTGATTTGCATATGAATATAGGATGTGAATGTTTTATCACTGGCACCAATTGATTTGACAGTTATTTTTAACGTTCCC
>BMAV01019816.1:104215-119958 GCA_019973955.1 Trichonephila inaurata madagascariensis
GAAAGTTCATCATTCTTGTATCATGCTCCTTTTGATTTTATCGATTTTCGGGAACAAACCACAGTAAAAAACTAATTATAAAATAAATAATTAGCATTAAGTAATAAAATAAACCATTAATAACAAATATTTAATTAAATTTTACGTACTATATACTTAGAATTATAATCAATGGGAAAAAAATCGAGGGCTTTGGGGAGGGGTGGACCTTCAGGACCCTCCCCTTGTGTGCGCCACAGCAGATATGGTAATAATTGAATGCAACAATTACCAATTTTAAAATTTAAAAAAAAAATGTTCCTCTAAGTCAAAAAAGGGTTAAGAAATATTTGCTATTTTTGTATATGTTTAGCTCCGTTATATTGATTAAATGTAATTTACTGTGAATTAACGTTGCTCTACAAATGCATTGGTTCTGGTTATTTTCATTTCGAGTATATAGTGTCGAGCAGATTAAATTAATATGCTAATTCAATGCTTCAGTAAAATGACAACAACTCTAGCTAGACACAACTCAAGACTTTATTTTACGAACTGAATATTTCATTTCCTTATATATTGTCATTGAAAGTTCCTGAAATTTCTATAACTATAATTACAGGTAACTTTTATAAAAACAAGTATAATTAATAATAAAAGCATGAGAGAAAGGAAAAACTACAATTAATAAAAAATAAAAACCAGACACATAAATTGAATTTATATAAAGAATACAAGTTATTTTGGCAAGTCGGCCGCAGCCAGGCGCGTGAGTCCGAACAGTGGATATTGTCCATGGCAACCGAGCTGAACTATTTTTGCTACAATATTATGAACGTTATTTTGCATTTATTATTATTTCTTTCTCATGAACTAAAAATACATATAGTTAGTATTGAACTCTTTAACAATCATATTTTCCCTTTCGAATTATAAATTGCCTTTATCATCAATTTACGAATTCTCTCTCACTTTTTCTCTCTCATAATTTAAAATAATAACTTTAAAAACTTAAACTGTGTACCTAAAATTTTTCTAAGAGGAGTATCGCTTAAAGATGAAATTAAGACATTTATGTCAACAATAAATGCCATTTTTTTTTCCATTTCGTTCCTTTTTTTTTTATTTGAGAAAGTTTCCCTCTACTTAGTATTTAGTTTCTACTATATATATCCTCTACCAATTTAATTGCAGAAAAAAGAAATAAATCACTTCGTATCATTTATATATGATTTAATGGTTTCGCTAATCATGATCCAATAAAGTCATTAATAATGATTGCGATACAATTGGTTCCTGATTGAACAGAGACCATCAGGGAGTCAATGAAGTCACTAAAATTCAGCATCATACTCTGTTAGTTAATTTAGTTTCAATGACAGCCATGAGCGAAAAATGAATGAGAAAAAAAAGCAATAATATAAGAATAAATGTCGAGAGATATTTAAAAAAATATTCCTTAAAGATTATCATGAACATTTTTACAGAAAATATGTATTCTTGCTCAAAAAGAATGTTTGTTGTAATGAGAAATATGCTGACATATTTACATATTTTCTTCTCATTTAATGCTGTATAAATTTAATGTATAATATTATATATATTTAAAACTATATATGTTTTTTATCACTAGTATTAAATATTCGAAAATTTAATTGCATCGAGTGATTAAAAATAGAATTTATTTATGACTACTTGTTTTTTATTACAAAAAATAATAGTACTGGAAAGTCTTCATAATGTGCTATTATGCTAAGGCAGTACGTTGTAAAGTACATTGTAGTATGTAAAACATACAGCCAAGGGCGTAACGGGTAATATTAGGGCTCCCCTGCAAAGTCCGACTTTGGGCTCCTAGCCCTAATACATACTTGGCGTCATTCAGGCTTTGGGCCCGTTAGAACCCCTTGACCTCCCCGCAATGCGGGGGTTGCACCTTACGCTACTGCATACAGCCAGTGGCGCACACAGGAATTTTTCATGAGGGGGGGGGGGCCCAGGGTTGGAAGTCCGCCATTCTCATATCATGTTCCAATGCACCGCCCAATACATTCTTTGATTTTGTCGATTTGGGGGAACAAAAAAAAACCCAGTAAAAAGTTAATTATTGAATAAATAATTCGCATTAATTAATAATATTAATTATTAATTAATACTTAATTAAATTTTACGTACCAAATACATAGAATTATAATCGACCGAAAAAAAAATCTAGGATTTTGGGGGTTTCGGACCCGAGGAACCCCTCCTTGTATGTACTACTGCATACAGTGTACTGCACGTATATGTGGAGTAATAATAAAATAAAAAATAATATTCAGAAGAAAACTATATTGTTTTACGGTTAAATTCGTAATGATTAAAGATAACGTAAATAATTGTTATATTTCCTAAAATGTAAATTATCGGTACCAGTAAACCAACATGGTTTTTGAAATCTTTTAATTAGTAACTTCTTGTGAATGAAGTAATTAACATGTACTTGTAAATAAAAGATAGCTACCTTTGAAAAATTTAGCACACGCACAACATTTTGTAAATGTTGAGAATAATTAAGTCATTTTCATCAAAAAACAATCACTAAAAAAATAGCTGAAACATTTTTGCTGTCGTACAGATGGCAGGTGAGTTTTAATAAATAGTGTCGATTGTACGGAAACACTATGTGAATAGAGATTTTTCTTATGGATACAGAAATGAGTTATTTATAAGAAGATACATACTGATTTATTAACATCAATTTCCTGTGTTAACATGTTAAGATTTCATAAAATTCTATTTTTTTCATTGCCAATAATTAATAAATGTTTGGGAAATATTTTTCAACGCACGTAGAAAAGACATTTATACGAAATAAAATATTGATCAGTTTTTTTTTCTTATAAATATTATTACAGATACAATTAATCTTGCGGTTATAAATTACCTTGCTACACAAATTATAGACAAATATCATTATCTGTTAGATTTATATCTTTATTTGATGACTTCCTCATTACGGTTAAAATAAAAAAAAAAGAAAGAAAATATACGATACAAGAAATTTTAAACTTGTATGTAATAATAGCTGTTTATTGATTTCTTTTTTACAGAAAAATATGCTTTTTTTTTAGTTTTAATGTGAATTTCTTGAAACATTAAATTACTCATATTTTTTTAAAATTTTTTGACAGAAAACAAGTTATATTTTACGTATGTGAAAAGATATATAAGAAAGCAATATGCTTCTTCTTCTATTGACACAACAGCTCTGGGTGGGCCAATGCCTTCTCAAGAACCTTCTTCCACATTCCGATCTCCACTTAGCAACAATTTTCTAATTATTTCTTCTTAAAATTCTCCTCCACACTATCAGCCCATCTCAGTTTGGGCCTAACCCTAGTTCAATAGGTTTGAAGTGGCGCATATCCGGAGGACAAAACCCGCGACCTATGGATTCGTAGCTCAGTAACATGACCACTAGACAGAAGTGATCCCCCTTGTCTGGAGGCTGTTACTGGCTGGTGAAGATACTACCACTACTGGTTTCTAATTGGAAATTCTGAGCGTCAAGGATAAAGGGTCCTTACGGCAGATGAGGCACGTAAAAGTCACACGACCAATCCTGATGGATTTAATGACATCTGCTTCCTTAAATAGCTTATGTAATTCAAAATTATGTCGTTATTTCCTCAGTCCATTCTCATGCATTTCACCTAAGAACTTTTCCCTCACAAGGATGGCTACCTGTTCACTCAGCGATGTAGTCAAAGTCCAAGTTTCAGATCCATAGGTAAGTAAGAGTCTGTTGATTGTTTTATATATTGTAATTTTTGTACGTCTTTTAATCAATTTTGACTTCAAGAAAGCTCTTAGAATATGAAGACAGCGATTAGCAGCAATAAATTAATTTCAGTACCAATGTCGCTTAGAGAAGCAATATGCTTAATCACTTAAGTTTTACGTAATATGTATTATTTACGTATTTCCTTGGTCGATGAAAAGTGCCAAACTGACAAAAGAGGCACTGATTACCTAAGCAATTATTCCAAATCACTAGATAAATTCATAGGATTCTCAACTTGAAAGATAAATTAATAATAAATCTAACAATGATATAAATAAATTAACTAACCAAGAAAACACAACATGATTATGCAATTTGCAACTAAAAGATTCGAGAAGTTAGAAATTCATTGGAATCTAAATTCATTTCTTAAGTCCGCTCGCCTTAAGTTTTAAATAGTTAAATCTGATCTGGAATTAGTACAGAGATATGTGGCGAATCTGAGTTCGTATTATAGTGATAGAGAAAATGGAAGAGAAATTTTGCCACACAAAATCATTGACTTTTATTTACTCTAAGTACTACTCTAAGTTGTCACAATTAGTTAATGGTAGGGAAAACACATCCTCTAAATTATTTATAACAAATATTACTAACAAGGTGAAGTCAGAGATTTTCTGGAACCAAATTCTCGTAGACCTCCTAACAATGATAATAAAACTGAAAAATTTATGCAAAAATACGTAGGTATTCCGCAAAGTGACTTTCACAAATATAATTTAAACTATCACTATATTATCTAACATTTCAATTTTAGTCCCTTAACTGATTTGCCCATGCATTGTACAGACTACTTAAAGCTGGCCACAACCAGTTTGCCCGTACGCTGCAAAGGCACTGACATTTTCTTCTTTCTATATCTATTTTGCACATATTTTTAATTCTCATTATGAAATTATTAGTACTAATGTTTTTAAGAGATGCAATTGGTCCATGTGGTACTGATATACTTCTCATCCGGAATTTTCTTTGTGGAGAAAGTGGGAATTTTTCATTGAAGGCAGAAACGTAGATTTTTGAAATATTCGTTAAAGAACAGGGATTGGAAATTTGTTGCTTGAGAAAAAGACGATATTATTTATGTTTCCATTGCAATGCAAGACATATTATTATATCACGCTTCAAATTGCGTGTGCATATATACATATACAGGGCGATTCGCTACCGACAAACTTGCTGAGAGTGTTGGGGTACAGAGTCGACTAGGAATCACATCACATAGGAATGCAGGGCCGCAAATGCCGTAGTTATGAGCTATGGTGCAAAGAAGCAAAGAAAAAGAACAGAAGCAGCAGCACAATAATGGGACAGAAAGTATTTTATTGAAAAGTTGTACTACAGCAGGTGTTTGAAAGTGCATGGACTTCTTCTGGAGATGCATAAAGCATTTAATGTGCAAGACGCCAGTTCCTTCATCTGTGTGAAGACCTCATTCCTCGAATATCTGTAGCTGCCGAGAGAATATGTGACATGTCAGGAATCTTTCAGAACGTAAGAAATTCCTTGCAGCACCGCTCTTAGGCTTGCTAGATGACTTATAGTGGTAATTTCGAGCACCTATTTGCATTGCAACCTTTCAATAAAATGTTTTCTGTTCCATTAATGTGTTGTTATTTCTGTTCTTTTTCTATGCTTCTTTGCACCATAGCTCTCAACTACGGTATTTGCAACCTTGCCTTCCTATGTGATTCCGAGTCATCTCTGTACCTGCTACACACCTTGCAAGTGTGTCGGTCCGATAACGAATCACTCTGTGTATATATTATACGTGCACCCACACACAAACTCCTCAACCGTTTGAAAAAGAAGTACGAATAGGAAATTACTTTTGTTCAATTGAGAGAAATGCTCTTAAGATATATGAAATATTCTTCATAGCATGCAGAGTGTACTTTATTTGGGGGGAGGAGGGGGTTGTGTTCCACAATTATAAAATAAAATTGTGTGAAAACTGTAAAACTGGAAATTAAAATAAAATTCTTCCATTTTCGCATTCTATTAAGTATTATACTTTATTATATGCAATAAAAAAGTGTCTTTTTTTTAAAATATATTTTGGACAAAAAATTGATCGCTTAAGGGATTTTATAACATCCTTCTCGAATTCATTTACCTTAATGATAAATAGTAAGAGCCAAAAATAAGCAAAGTAATTAATTATAACTTTTAGAAATAAATATCTGAAAAAATTATACTTATTTATAAAAATTGATTAAACTGTGATTTTTTACAAAACTTATGCGACCTTTAAATGACCCTCTCTTAATGTGATTAATAATTCAACAACAATAATGGGAAAGACAATTAATGATTCTGCTACATTATTTGTTAATTCGGATATGTTTACAAATATTCCGATGCCCTTTATAAGCTCGATAAAATGGATTGAAATAATAATGAATTCTTATTGATCTCATTTACTGTCTCTTTCATTGTGGATTTTGAGTCCTTAAGTGTCCGTGGTAACCTGATGGATATGGCCACGATCTCATGGCTATCGTCTTATGAGTTTGCGCCCTAGAGCCAATGAAGACCCACGGTGTAGAGGGGCTGAAGCACATTAAATCTGTCGAGGCTCAAAGTCCTCAAGTTAGACTCCCCAAATGTCTTCGTGAAGCTTAAAAAAACGACGTTAACCCCTTAAGCTGTCAATTATTTTTTATGCAAAATGTTTCAAAAAGGACACATTTTTTGTTGCATATGTTTAAGTACGATAAACAGAGAATGATAAAATGGAAAAATTTTATTTTAATTTTCAATTTAAAAGTTCTCACACTATTTTTTATTTTATAATTGGGGAACACATAAAACCCTAAATGTTTGCTTTTTATAAGTGCACTCTGTACTCTGTATGAAGAATTTCAACATACAAGCGTATGTACATACATAAGTATTACAAGAGAATTTCTCTCATACTTACAAAAAAAATTCATGTTCTTACCTCTTTTTCAAACAATTGAGGATTTTGTGTGTTTGCATTTAAAAATGCACACACAGTTTGAAGCATGGTGTAAGACTGTCTTACATTGCAATGGAGACAGAGATAATATCAGCTTTTTTGGATTATCTTTCCATTTTCCCTTATTCTCAAGTAACAAATTGCATATTGCCTTGTCTCAATCCCTGTTCATTATCAAATACTTTCAAGATCTAAATTATTGTCTTCAATGAAAAATTCTCGCCTCCGCGAAGAAAGAACTGGATGAGAAGTATATCAGTACCTTGGACAAACTCTCTCTCTGCATCTATTAAAAACACTGACACTAATAATTTCACTAAAAGAACTGAAAATATGCGTAAATCAAAAATAGAAAGAAGAAAAATATCAGTGTCCATACGCTGTACGAGAAAACCGGTAGTGGCCAGTGTTAATACCCATGTGAACATCCATTTTGGCATATTGGCCGCCACAGCTTCGCGATCTGTTAATTTTAAAGCTTTTATAAATTATAAACCAGTAATGGCAAAACATAATGTCGTCGCAATGTTTTGTCTCAAATCTAATGCTTGTAAAAAGATACCAATTCGGTCGAAAGACTTTAAGTCGGAAGTCGCATCAATAAGCGAATTGATTTTAAACTAAAATATTTGGATTTTCTATAAAATCATTTCTTGTTACAGTCCATTATATTTATATTCAAACAGCCAGCTTTTTCGGTAGCCCGTTCGGTGTACGGGCAAACCAGTTAAGGCAGGGTTACTCAACCTATTTTTCTTTTGGGCCGCATACGTTATATCCGCTATTTCACGTGGGCCGCATACATATGTTAGTTATTTCACGCGAGCCGCAACATAATGGTAAATGGGGGTGGGGGAGGGAGAAATGTTTTAAGACCAAGATAACATTGGAAATTTAAAATGTGGAAAATTGATCAAAATATTATAGCACCTGTTTTGCTTTTTAAATTATTATTTTTATAGTTTTTATTTTTGTTACTAACACTAAATAAGAAGGATTTAAGAAATACTCTTCACAATTTATGCATCAGTATAAACGGTTTCATATGATTACCAATAATATAACAAACTTCATAGGGTGTCTTTGTTACCGATATGATATTACCACTGACAAAACACTTTGTTGTTGTTGCAAAGATAATTCAAGAAAGCCTATTTATTACTTCTTGAAAGAAATCTTCGAGGAAAAGTGTCATTGAATGATTCCTGTTTATTAGTATTTTTTAAATACAGCACTTTCGTGACAAATCAAACACTTAATGATCGATGTTGGCTTTTCACTATAAAATATAGTCAACCTTCCAACCATCTTGAAACGATATATTTTCTTCGAATATTTTTCACTTTTAAGGTATGAAAGATAGTTAAAAATTAATTCCACCCATAAAATTGTTGTTACTCCACTGTTGTCATCACTGTTACCGTTCAAAATAAAAAAAGAATATCAATTCGTACTCGTACGACACCGACAGCAAAAAGCAAAATTGCTATTATTGATTTCCTGACAAAAAATTTCCAACTAAATTTTTAGTGCAATGCTCTTAAATAAGTTAATTTCTCAGAGCAATGGGCCATGACCAGGCCACTTAAAAAGGCTCAACGGGCCGCAGGTTGAGTATCACTGAGTTAAGGTATCCGACTACCCTAAAATTGTGAATTTTGCCAAAAATTGACAATTTTCTTATGGTTTTATTTTATAGGCCATCTTATTAGCTTTATAAAAATATACCAAGTTTATTATTTTCCATTCACTAGAACAAAAACTAAAAGTGTTTTAGTAAAAACAGTTGCCATGATGCCCCGGCCTTAAGCAAGAAGTCATACTTTAAAATGTGTTTTACGCGAAATGTTTTTTTTTTTTTTAAAATGCTCAAACGGGAACAGCGATTGCTCAAAAAGTTTTCGAAATAATTAACTGAAATTTTTTGTGCAAATCCTGTATAATGGAAGAAATTTTTTACAACCTTTAGATTTATCAATCACTGCTTTATTACAAAATTTATAGTCACTTATGAGAATATAAAATCACTGTTTTTTTAAGCAATTTCATATAATAACTAAGATAAAGAGCTCTAATTTTTGTAAAAATTAAAATATCTCTTAACCTGAAGGTTATTTCAAAATTGAATAGTAAAACACATCAAAATTGAAAAAAAAATTGAAAATTTGTTCATAAACGTTTTGCACAGAATGAATCCACCCCGTATTATGTAAATTTTATAAATTTTTACCAATTTTTTCCCATTTTAGTAATAATAATTTCTTTTTCTTTTCTTAAATTTAGTATATTTTCCTTAAATTGAACAACCGTAAAATCCGGCGTATAACGCGCACTTTTTTCACAAAACATAAGATCGAAATTTAAGGGTGCACGTTATACACCGGGTATAAAAACGATCGCTTTAAAAATAGCACAAAAGAGATGAGCCTAAGAAAATTACTTCTGTATGAATCGAAATACTGTTTATTGAAAAGAAATGACTTGCTTTATGAACTAAAAGAGTTGTAGTTCTAGAAGTATACTATTTTTTTCAAAAATCTGGGGTAATACCTGAAATAAATGACTTCAAAATATAAGAGCAATGTATACTAATATTTCAGATTTCTTCTTAAAAAGGAAGTGCGGGTTATACATCGAATATACCTAAAAATTAAAAAAAAAATTAGCTTAAAAGTATAGGTGTGCGTTATACGCAGGATTTTACTGTAATTAAATCTAAAAATCACACAAAAATCCCCATACCTCCATTTTTTTTTAAGTTGTCGCAAGTAGTCGGATAACTTAAGCATTTTAAAAACACAGCACAGAAAACCGAAAAAATAATAAAACGAAATTTTTCGTGATTTGACAGATAATAAAAGTTACTAAGATGTGTGTGTGTAAGTTCCATAAGAAAAGAAGAAACACTTTTATGCTTTCTCTTGAATATTCATGATGAAGAAAGAAACGTTACATTGCTTCAATTATTAATTAATCAAGCATACGTTTGCTGAATATAAATTTTATCAATCGTTTCATGTATTCACTTATTTAATATTCTAATGCAACCTTTCCTTTTTAACTAAGTAATTTTCTTGAAGCAAGAAGGAATTTAGTGCACGCAGGATTGATACTCGTCACTTCTAATGTTTTATAATGATGTACCTGCAATGATTTAATCTTTATAAAACTATATATCATTAACTTTAATTATATCAAAAACACGTTGACGAGTATATTCAAGTGAGTTAAAAATCGATTAACATTTCAGTAAACTAAAAAGATTTTCAAAACTTTAAAATAAAAAAGTTATATAAAGATGCAGACAAATTAATCATAATTATTATACTGTTTTGTTACAAGCCATTACTTGCCCGCTTCGATGAGTATTTCATGATGTGGCATGATTATGTATTGTGTTTAAGTTATTAATATCTAGGTCCTAGCATTGAGCTTTCGAATGCATTGAAAAACATTTTTATAACCGTTGCCTCTTGATAAAAAGGACAGGACTTGGCATTGTAATCCTTTATCTACCACATTATGATTTACAGCAGTTTTTTCATGCAATATTTTTTGAGGATTACTACATTGAAAATTAAGGGATATACATAAACAAAATACTACACTTTAAGAAATTTAATCCGTTAGAGCTAATTAATTAATTAAATATATTCCACTGTAAAATTAATTATATACACTGTTTACTTAAAATAAAGAGTCTGATTGATTGAATATTAACGTCGCACTGCTCAACTTCACGAAAGCTTTTGGCGACGGACTACGTAATTTTGAACGATGGTCAAGTGACGTGGACGACACCTGAGCTGGCACCCCCTCTCCTAACTACTACACCACACCAACGGGAGGACGTTTCAGCTCTCGACAGATTTAACGTGCATCGCTGCCCTACACGGCGGGTCTTTAGTGGTACTGGGCTCGAACTCGTGACAAGGCAAGCCACGGTCCGATACCTATACCACTCGGCTACCGCGGCCTAAAATAAAGAGTCAAATCCTTTTTTAAGGTCCTCATTAACATACAAAAATAATAAGACACTTAAATTTTGATATTAACTATTTTTTTGGGACAAAAATGATAATCTTTGCAATCCGCTGAAAACGCAATTTCTGCTATAAAACTATTCGCCTTCCCCACTAAAATACTCTCATCGTAGTACACGTACTGCCATATATCTTGGAAGAGTGGATTTCAAAGAATATTACCTCTTAAGTATTGTCAGAATATTCGTAAAATTGGTTATTCTATGTTATTTTAAAGTGAGTGGTACTTATAAGTATCGCACGTTGGTAGATAAAGGGTGAAAGCGGGAGTATATTTATCTCTTTTATGCCCCTTCATCTCCAATCTCGAAGTCAATTTCCCCCAAATCCGCTCTTAGCTGATCTCTACTTAACAAAAGAAACATGCTTACCAGTTTTCAAGTAAGTAGGCCTAATAGAGTTAAAAAACGGGAATCTTTCTTAGATATAAAGCTCCTGTGATCACCTTTGGAAGTCAATTTTTGTAAAACTCTTTCCTAGCGGATGTTCACTCAACAAAAGAAACATGCGCACCAATTTTCAAGTCTGTTGTTTTAATAGTTTCGGATATCTTGTAATGAGTGTATGAGTCACTTTTCTTCTATGTATAAATATACATTGGTCATCAAAATTAAAGGATAATTACAAAAAATAGGTTTACTAAGTTAATGTTGCAACCAATGCCAAATGCTGCAATTATTTATGCTAATAGACTAGATTCATGTGACGTCAGAGTCACATGATAATGATAACCACGTGTTTCTCAGCCAATCAGGTCAAAAACTCACGCGACATCATAGTCACACCATAAAAGCGATCATGTGTTTCCCGCAAATCATTTCACGCGCTTCGTTGTTGCCAACTTTTGCTCTTTGCAGGAACTTTTTCTTAAAAAGTACATATTTGTCAACAAAAGTAACACATTTAAATATACAAAATGCATTTTATTTAAAAGTATATGCATAAAATAAGATTTTTTTTTTAATTTTAAAATCTTTCAGAAGAAATATTTTTTTATAACTTTTGAATATCTTTACCAAATTATGAAATTTCAAGTTTTGTTTATGTTTTACAAATGGAACAACAAGTACAATTAGCTTAATATATGTTTTGAATTAAATGGAGAACACGTGTTTGCCTTTATCACGTGATCGTCATGAATTGAACCCATTAAACATAATTGAACAGAAAATTGCACTTCCATGCGTAAGTTTGTTCCGGAAACATTCTAATTGAGTAACTGACAATGTAATGCGCAATAGATGCATGTTGGAATTCTAGTTTGTGATGTTGTTTTAAGTGAATGTGGTTTTTTTCTTCTGAGAGTAATCAGTATTCGTTAGTTATGGGTCAAAGGCATCCTTTAAATGAAGGTCAAACAATCCGCAGAATCAAAGGAATTTAAACGTGAATATAGGTCCCACAGTCGCAAATTTTTTAAGGGTTCTAGGGTTAAGGAATTTTTTAAGCTGGATAGCGCCATAATTTTTAGCGATTTGGAAAAGAACAAACCTTTTTTATTGGTAAAAAAATTAGCAAATTAATAGAGATTAATTTAAAACTCAATTGAAAATTTGAATTAAATTTATTTAAAACCCAAAGGAAAATTAAAGGGTTCGGTGGTGTGGACCCAAAAACCTTGTTCGCCAAATGTTCCAGAAAAATACCTTTTGTGATATCTGGGGTTTGGGAAAGCCCCTTTTTAACAATATGAACCGAAACAGTGTGTAAAAGCATAAAGTCATTTTCCAATAAGTTTTTATTCCCCCGGGAAAGGGAGTCCCGGAAATTTTTAATTTTTAGGGTTCCAAAATTTTTAAAGATTTTTGAAACCCCAAAATTTAAAGGTTCATTGAAGGGGAAAAAAATGTTTTTTGTAACCCTTCAAAAACAAATTTTAATTTTGGGAAATTTCCAAAAATTTTTGAACAAAATTTCAATTATGAAAATTTGAATATTATAATTTACCTAAAATGTTTTTTTTAAAAGGAAAAAATTTTAAAAAAAAATTTTAAAAATTTTAAAAAAAGGGGGGGGGAAAAAACAAAAAAAATTTTTAAAAATTTTGAAAAAAAGGGGTTTTTAAAAAGGGGAAAAGGGGAAAGGGGTTTTTAACCTTTTGGGGGCCAAAAAAAAAAAAGGGGGAAAAACAAAAAAACCCCCCCCCAAAAAAAAATTTTTTTTGGGAATAAAAAAAGGGTTTAAATTTGGGGGGCCAAAATTTAATTTTTTAAACCCCCAAAAAAGGTTTTTTTCCCCAAAAAAATTTTTTTTGGGGGGGAAAAATTTTTTAAAAAAACCCCAAAACCCCGGAATTAAAAATTCCCCTTTTTTAAAAATTTTTTTTCCCCCTTTTTTGGGGGTTTTTTTTTTTTTTGGTTTTTTAAAAAAATTTTTTTTTCTTTTTTTTTGGGGGTTTTTAAAAAAAAAAAAAAGGTTTTTGTTTTTAAAAATTTTTTTTTTAAAAAAATTTTTTTTTTTTAAAAAAATTTTTTTAAAATTTTTAATTTTTTTTAAAAATTTTTTAAAATTTTTTTTTTAAAAAAAATTTTCCAAAAAATTTTTTTTTTTTTTTTAAAAAAAAAAAAATTTGGAAAGGGGGTTTTTTTAAAAAAAAAGGGTTTTTTAAAAATTTTTTTTTTTTTTTTTTTGAAAAAGGTGGTTTTAAAATTTTTTTTTTTTTTTTTTTTAAAAATTTTTTGTTAACTCCATCCTTATTGCATTATTCAAATTGTTGAACATGTTAGTAAATATGTTACGATATCACATTTTATAGAGTGTGTTTGATTTAGAAAAATATTTTTATTTTTTTCATAGTTTTCAAAATTAAAATAGTCCTATAACTTAACTTAACGGAGTGTATACTTTCATACCCTTAGTATCACCAATCACTCAAACTCTCTTTTTTCCCTGTTTTTACCTACTTTTAACTGGTTCTGAGAGAAGTATTGTATTCAAAGCTAGACCATTTCAATGCTACACATATTTTTCATTAACCATTTCGGAAAATATGTGAGGCGGGATGTCATAAATTAACCGCAATTAATGAAACAGAATAAAACTGAATGCCTGCAAAACAGTTAATATTAATTTAATTATAATGTTTCTTCAGTTACACTTCAATGGGGAAAGTGTAATTTTGGTTTAAGGCTGTCTTTGGCAATGTTAAAGAATAGAGACCAAATTAGAAATTTTTTTTAGATGTAAAAATTTAAGCATTAAAATTGTATTCTGAACTTCCTATCCTTTTAGAACTTCTTATTTTATTATACTATTCCCCTTTTTTTTCGGTTATTTAAATTTTTTTAATTTATAACCCCTTTTTGGAACGGGTTTTTCTGGAGAGGCCCCTTTAATGATCGTTTTAAAAAACCCCAAAACATTTTCGGGGTTTTTAACGCTCGTAACAATGGTAAAAAACTACTCTTTGCAAACTAATGAATTTTTTGGTTTAAAACCCGTTTAAAAAATTTGTCGAGGGAAAAGTAAAAGCAGAAAATGGACAAAAAAAATTTTTTTGGTTACTATTTATATTTCCCAAAATTTAAAATGTAGAAAATTATCAGATTCATTCACAAAAAATTTTTTCAACACTGAAGCCAAAACAACTCTTCTGGGGAAAAAACTTTATTATTTTTAAATGGAAAATTTTTTAAAGTGGAAATTTTTAAAAAAAAAAATCAAAAAAACCTTTTTGTAGGTTTTTTTAAAAACAAAATTAAATTTAATTTGTCAAATGATCCAAATGTAAGCACGACAAAATACCCCAAAAAATGCTTGTGGGGTTTTTTTTTTAGATATTTAAATAATTTTTTAACCAAATTTTAAAAACCTAAACCCCGCTACCGTAAACCTATTGTTTCCTTCTTAGAACATAATTAATTAACAAATATGATTGTATATTTCAAAAACTATTATTTCATAAGTACAGAAATATGAAAATAAATAATTTTATATGAAAATAATAATATCCCTTGTTTTTTATTTAACTCTAATCCCTGAAATAACATTACAAAATCTGAAGTTATCCCTTCTATCGAGTGGTCATAGGCACACCACTCTTTTTTTTCTTTTAAAATGTGTTTCGCATTTTTTCCCTATACCCTAATGCCAAATGAGCTATCCTTTTACATGTTAAAAGGAGAACAACTAATTATTTATGAAATATTTTGAAATTTTAAAAACACCATATTATAAACAAACGCAGGAGTTACAATGCCACAAATTTTTATTAAAATTGAGACATTTTTCTGTCCGAAAATGTTCTCCGCGTCAAGTTCACGCTCTTGTGCATATGGCGCAAAACAGACTAAACAGAAAAATAAACGGCTCAAGCATTTGTTTTGGATAACTTTTTCATTAAATCAAATCTCAATATCTTCCAAAAAAGACTTCAATTGTTTCAATCGGTTTGTTGCTACAGGGAAAGCTTGAACATAATTGAGGAAAAAATTAAATTCTTTAATCTTTTTGATGAAATGCATATTCATTCCTTATTCAAAAAAATGTGTTTGTTTTCGAGAAAAATATTCAATAACAGATAAATTCTTATTAGTTGATAGCTAAAAATATATTGTGATTGATCTCTCTCTCAAAAATCTCATTACATGCTTAATAAGATTTATATTTCTTATTTATCTGATTTCTGACAAATAATTCGTGTCATTTCCTTCTTTGTGATTGCGGACTAACAATAACTATCAAATAATTTTGAACAGTTTCAGGATATTTCATTCTTGCTTATTTCATGATCTACATGCTTTCGGGGAGAAAAATAAGCTCTTAATAAATCATACAAAGGCATGTCTTAGAAAACATTCGACTCTAATTTTTCAATCACCCAAGTCAATCTGCTAGTTATTCTAGAACTGACAAATCAAAGTTCGAATAAATTAAGGATCATTCTCAGATATCTGAAAAAAGGATTACAATTCTGGAAAATTTTATAAAAAAATAA
>BMAV01019817.1:12427-33730 GCA_019973955.1 Trichonephila inaurata madagascariensis
CAAAATCAAAGTGTAGAGAAAATTATCGAATTCATTCACAAAAATTTAGTTACCTACACTGAAAAGCTGGATCAACTCTCTTCTGAACAAATTGCCTATATTTTTTTAAGTGGATGTTTTAATGTAGATTTTTCAAAAGACAAGTCAAAGCCTTTAGTAGGCTTTTTAAAATCAAAATTCAATTTAATTATGTCAAATGATCCAAATGAAAGCACGACAAAGTACGGAGCATCGCTTGACCCAGTTTTTTTTTTTATATATATATATTTAAATAATTTGGAATGTAAAGTATTTATAACCTATTTCAGCTGCCATAAACCTGTTGTTTCCTTCTTAGAATAAAATTTTCACAAATAGGATTGTATATTTCGCAAAAAATGCTACTTTCTGAGCACAGACATATAAATTAACAATATTATATGACAATACTAATATTCCCTTTTATTTTTTATTCACCTAACTAATCCCTGAAATAACATTACAAAATTTGAAGTTTTCACTTCTATCATGTGGTCATAAGCACACACACTTCTTTTTTTTTGTTTGTGTTATTTGAAATTTTATTCAACATTTTTTTTAAATTACTTTTTCACCTCCGCCTCAATTAAGAATAATTTACAATGTATTTGAATGTGAAATTATATCACGACTTATTCGAATTCGACAACACACTTAAGGTATCCGACTCGGTTGAAAAAGTGCCTTTTAGGTGTTTGATGTTTGGTGTTGTTTGGGTCATTAGAGAAAAAAGAAATTAGTTATTGAGGAAGAAGGACTAATACATAAAACTAGAGAGTTTTTAAGTTCTTTTTATAGCATTTACTTTATCTAACTAATAAAAATATTTTTTAATTCGTTTTTTGAAGAATGAACTTTTTATGATAATTTGTGCACGAAAAACGGAATATCTTCTAAATATTCTAATCAAATGCAGTGAAATTTATAACATATATACTATGGACCCTTCAGAGTATAACAAACCGCATGTTTTAAGACAGCTACATTTAATCACATTTTACAGCCATTTTTAGCTTAGAACATGCAGTAATTTTGACGAAAAATCATGTCCATCAAATTTAAATGCTAATAAAATATTTATTTCTTAAGATATTTTTTATCCTGCGGTTTATGACACTTCAGAGGGATCAAGAAGTATATCAATGACGTTAAAATTGCATGATGTGCAATTCATTTTTATTTATCACGTTTTTCTTAACTTAAAAAAATTTTGCTAAATTTTCCTAAAAATAATTTTTTTTTTTCAAAAAAAGGGGATCTGCATGTTAGTTATTTAATAGTTATGACTTTTTAAGCCTATTTAAGTTCTTTAAAACAATAAAATTATTCAGAAAATCAATTTTTGAAAAATTTATCTCCGAGAGAGTGAACCTAGTCGGATACCTTAAATGGTTATCTCTCAATACCACCAGTCGCGGAGTGGTATTCCTGTATTCTAAAAAAAAAATCTTGACGATCTGCTCGTGATGTATGACAGATCTAACACCAACTTTGATTCTTAACTGTCTCATTAACCGTCTTTATCTTTCTTTTTTTTTTTTTTTTTTTTTTTTTTTTTTGAAAGAAGGGGGAAGAGCACATTTTAGTTTTTGCATCAGTTTTGTGCCTAATTTATTCGTCACTAATTATGCAAGCTTACGAATAATTAAAAAAAAAAGCAAAAACAGTAATAAACGTCCCGGCGAATTCCGTCCGTACGCAACAGACGTGATGAAATGTCTCCCGTACAACCATTTCCCTTCCTGTCTCTTGTTGTTGTTCTGGATTTTTATTTGGTAGTCGGAACGCCGGCACTTAATACATTGCAGAATTATAATTTATGAACGTTAATAACAGTCATCAGATCTCGGGACTGTGCAGATGTCTAGCGGCCCACGGGACCATTCGGACCTCTTTCGCCACTTTTCCAGCGTCCTTTCTTTTCTTTCTTTCATTCTTCGGCCCTTTTTTCATTCCATCCTTTGGCAGAATCGACACTCACATCTTTCATAGACCACACAATGTTTTTTTTTTCGTTTCTAAATCTATGACGATATTCTTCTAAGAGAGGAGAAAAATGTCGTCAAAAAGGTGATTACAGAACGTTTTTTTCTTCTCGTATAGCTTTGACCCCCTCCCCCCCTCCAAAGTACAACAATTTACGCATATTTTAAAATTTCATTCTCTCGCTTTCTTTTTGGGAAGTATCGTTGAATGTAATACATTTGGAAAAATATTTAAGTAATTTCTTTTAAGTCTGAAATCTGAATCCCTTCCTCCCCTGAAAAAAAAAAAGAAAAAAAAAATTTTTTTTTTCTCAAAACCATTAAATTGATATAAAAATCGGTAAAAAAATCAAATAAATTTTTGTAGCCTAATATATTCTTTATATTGATTTTTTTATAATCTCACATAATTTGAAAGAGCTTTAAGGGGACGGTGAACCATTAAAACTAATTTCTTAAATTGTTATCTTAATTAGCTGAAAATGGAATCAATATAGTAAATGATTATTATATTTCATTATTTAAATATATATTTTTTAAAAAAAAAACTATTATAAACTGATTTTTTTTAAAAAAATAAAATTTTTAAAATTGTTTTTAAAAATGTTCTTTGCGCATTAGTTTTTAACATACGTACATAATTTTTGTTTTATACATAGATGAACAACAGCAAAAAATATCTGTGCATGGATTTTAAATTCAGAATAAAATTTGATGAAATAAAGATAAATTTTCTATATATTATATGAAATATTTCACC
Source organism: Trichonephila inaurata madagascariensis (assembly GCA_019973955.1). Taxonomy (NCBI): domain Eukaryota; kingdom Metazoa; phylum Arthropoda; class Arachnida; order Araneae; family Nephilidae; genus Trichonephila; species Trichonephila inaurata. Next base: position 15,191 of record BMAV01019817.1, read on the forward strand.
CATTATCACACGCTCAAGGTATTCAAAACTACACAAAATATGATCTGTTAAATTCTTTAGAAAAGTAATGCACAAATGTGTGAATTATATCATCTTTCATAACTTGTGAAAATTTCAAAGAGATATGACATAATTTGAAACGCAAGGAGCATTTTACGTAACAATGAAAAGGGAAAATTTATAAACTAAGAAAAGTGCATTTTAAACATTTATTTGAGTAAAAAAAAATAATTCAGTAATTATAAATTAAAATGATTAAATCCTTTGACAGAATTGTTAGATGAATTATAAGGAATATTGTTAGTATAAAAAATCAAATCACAATTTTGACTAAAATTTGACATTTTGAAAGTCCACCATCCCTTTAAGTTTAAAAAAAACTCAAGAGTGTTGCGATGATTTTCCGTGGCGTAGTTGGTTTGTCGCTGGACTTCTACGCTTAAGGTTGCGGGTTCGACTCCAACTCAAATTGGTGGATCTTCATGATGCAGAAAATCGACAGCGGCCATTTCGCATGATTATGCGGCGTGTAAAAGCCCCTTGAGTGCCTATTTCGTTTGGGTGTTCTCGACAAGATTAAAATCCTAAGTACGGTTTCGCATCTCTAGAGCTCAGGTGCCTCCCTCTGGGGAGGAAACTGGGTGTCAAAATTACTTGTGGCGATTGGTATCCGCCTATAGGGTGCCGCACTAAAAAGAGATCTCAGCTTCCAGGAAAAGTACTTGGTCCGCAATGGTAAAAACACCAATCCGCAGCCCATTAGAAATTTTTAAAAAAATGTTCGTTTTCATTCATATAACCAATGGCAAATAAAAACTTTGAACTTATTCATCTCAGAAAAGAAAAATCGTTTATCTTCATTTCAAATTCTAAGGCTTTTTACCTGTTGGGCCTGTCTTTCTAACTATTGCTATTAGCTCACCTAACAAAAGATAGTACACATTTTTATATCAAAGCCCTACTTATATATATTCTTTTTAAAGAAATACGAATTTAGAATTTAGGCATTTTTTCAGGAATTTTCACAAAGCGTTCATGGGAAGAAATATTTTTCGAATATCAATCATGTTCTCACAAAGCCCAAAACAACTTTTGTTGTACATGGTTCGAAGTACTTGTAAATCAAATTTCACGTGTGTATATCCATTATTGTAGAAGAAGTAGCATTTTAAAATTACACCCAACAAATATTTCTTTACATGGTCTTTTTTCAATTTCTACTATTAGCTCACACTCTTTATTTATTTATTTATCTTGGTAGAATTTTCAATCGTTCATAAAATACATTTTAAAGCGCTAAATTGAGCTGAAATTTTATATACAGGATCATTTTGGATGACAATACAATAATTTAATTATAATTAATAAAAATGAATGGATTAAAACTAATTATTTAAAGAATTACAAATACAGCCACGTTGGCGACTTAGCGACCCTTTTGGCGACTTGTGTCAAAACTTTAAAAGGTTTTTTTCTCACGTGTTACAGCATTCAGTTGGACTGAAATGAAAAGAACACACAATACGATACTTTAATGATAATTAAAAAAACTAATGACCACTTAATGTTGTGATTCTGTCCTATGTATATACATATTTATATGAATTGTAACTATTTAATAAAAAGTAGCTAAACTAAAATTTTTCGTTGTTGATCTAAGTAGGAATTGACTTAAAAACTATTTTCTTATATTACTTGTTTCGTAATAAAAATGAATTGTTTTTTATCATAAATATGTAACAGGAATTTCATTATGACTTTTTCTGCATGGTTTTTAAAGAAAACATTTAGAGTATTTTCTTCTTACACATTTTTTTTTAAATTTCTTGAACATATTTCCATATTTATCATACGTCACATGTACTTTCTTACGCGATTTTTTTTTTCACGGTTTTCTAAGGAAATCATGTAATGTGTAAAAGAAAAAGCTGGGTGTACTATACGAATTTTTAAATTTTTCTGTAAAAAGATAAATGATTAGCTTTTTGTGGTATTTTGAGCGCAAAAAGTGTTTTATATGTCATATACATAAGAGGCATCCAAAAGATTTTCGAAAACCATTAAATGAAAGATTTTTTTTTTATAAATCGCACTATGTACCCTTAAAAATTTATTTTAGCTGACTCACAGAATTCATGTACTCGTATATAAAGCAGTACACAGCCTTACTTGCATGTTTATTTACTTTCAAATCTGATTATATACTTACGTGAGGAATTATAGTCATAAACTTTCTTCTAAGTGCTAAATATATAAATGCATAATTCTAACGGGTAGAGTCTTCTGAGTCTTTTATCACTAAAGCTGTAAAGTAACAATAAAAAGCTCAAAGTCTAATATTAAGATTCTCTAATAACATAGCTTTAATTTTCCTTTCTTTATAATTTAGAATTATAAGTTAATTTGAGGCATGCATCACAGTTTCCTATTCAATTTTATATAATTTAAAGATCATTTTGATGAACTATATTAAAAAAATGTTAGAAATTTTAAATTTGTTATATATTCCCATACTAGGGAACTCTCGAAAATCCTCGCCTAAAATATAGGGAATTATTGGACTCAGATTACTTGCAATTGTGGAAAAGATGAAGTTCTAAAACCACAATCTCAACACTACGTTTTACTATGTGAACTAATACGGACGATAAAATAAGACAGAGAAAAAAAAAAGAGTGTGTGTGCTTATGAACCCACGATAGAAGTGATAATTTCAAATTTTGCAATGTTATTTCAGGGATTAGTTAGGTGAATAAGAAACAAGGGGATATTAGCATTGTCCTATAAAATTATTTATTCATATGTCTGTACTCATAAAGTAATATTTTTTGCGTAATATATAACCATATTTGTGAAAATTTTATTCTAAGAAGGAAACAACAGGTTTATGGTAGCTGAAATAGGTTATAAATACTTTACATTCAAAAATTATTTAAATATATATAAAAAAAATTGGGTCAAGCGATGCTCCGTACTTTGTCGTGCTTTCATTTGGATCATTTGACATAATTAAATCGTATTTTGATTTTAAAAAATTTACTAAAGACTGATTTGTCTTTTGAAAAATCTACATTAAATTCCCCACTTAAAATAATAGGCAATTTGTTCAGAAGAGTTGATCCGGCTACACAGTGTAGGCAACTAAATTTTTGTGATTGAATTCGTTAATTTTCTCTACACTTCGATTTGGTGAAACATAAATAGTAACCATTAGAGTTATTTGTCCATTTTCTGCTCTACATTTCTCTGCACACATTTCTCCGATACATGTGACTCATTAAACCCAAATGATTCAGAAGTTTTGTTACGAGTGGTATTGTTACCATTCAGTAGTATTGTTATCATTATTACGAGTGTAACAATGCTTGACTTTTTAAAACGCATCATTCAAGTTCACTCTCCAGCAAAACGCGCCTAAAGAAGTTATCACTTCAAAAATTAATTGAATTTAATTTCCTCGTATATAAGAGAACCCTAAAATAAATTAGTTAAAGCTTAATTCATTGCTTTATGACAAGAAAGAAATACATTTTTTGCATATACGAATGCATGAAAAACCCACGACCTTTTTCTCAAATGTAGCGGGAAAAAATATATAAAGCATTATAAAATTTTAAGTAACTATGATTTATTTTTCTTTAAATTCATGCATATGTAAAGGAGAAACGCTATTCACTCACTCACTCACTTACCATGGTATCTCCGGAACTATTAGATCTACAAACTTCAAATTTGGCAGTTATGTTCCTTTCACGGAGTAGAGATGAAGTACAGAGGAGAATTGCAAAAATTGACCCTTAAGGGGTGTTGCGAGGGGTTAAAGACGTTATAAGCAAAACTTCCTGTTTTTTGAACTATCAGACGTAAAAATTTAAAATTTGGCAGGCATGTTCCTTTTATGGAGTAGAGATCAGCCACAAAAGTGATTTTGCTAAAATGATCTCAAAGGGGGGATGGATGCGAGAAATTAAGGGGCGTTTTAGACAAACTTTCCCAATTTTTAAACTATTAGACCTACAGACTTAAAATTTGGAAAGCATATTTCTTTTGTTGCATAGAGATCCTCTAAGAATCGATTTTACGGATATCAACTCTTATGGGGGAGTGCTGTGAGTTACTAAGATGCGCTAATAAACAAAATCTACCGTATTGAAATTTGGAATACATGTTTGTTTTATTGAGTTGAATGTTAGTCCTAGACTTGAAATTTGGAAATCATGTTTATTTTGTTGCGCAGAGATCGAATAAATCTGGATTTTGCGGAAATCCACTTTGGGGAGGTTTTGGGAGAGCAAAAAATAATTAACTTCGATGTTATATATTCAAGTCCTGTCCTTTTTAAATCAAGAGGTGAGAGTTATAAGAATGTTTCTCAATACAATCGAATGCTTAATGTTAGGACTTATGTATTAATAATTTATAAACAGCATATATATTCTTTCAACACCCTGAAACATCCAGCGAAGCGGGCTGGTAACGGCTAGTATATATATATTATATATTTTACATAAAATAGCAGAACCATGAAGGAAGGAGGATGTAAAAGTCATATTCACATGAAAGGATAGAAAATACTGTGATATGCAAATGATTAACATCTAAGCACAATCGACCAACGCAGAATTGAGTGACAGCATCTCAAACTTTGAATAAAAATAAAATTATGCAGCGGTTTTCTTTTTCAAAAAATCGTATTCCATTAAGAGTTAATCGTCTAAATTCATGAAGGTCACATGATAAATACAATCACGTGTTCTCCACTGAATTCAAAACTGGCATTGGACTTGTACTTGTTCTGCTTGTAAAATTTAGATAAAATTTCAAATTTAATAATTTGATAAAAATGTTTCAAATATTAAATTTCTTCAACAAGTTTTACAAAATTAATATATATATATATATTCTTATATTATATGTGTACTTCTTTGTAAAGCGCATTGTATTTATACCATTGTGCATTATTATGATTTTCAAATATGTGCATTTTAAACGAAAGTTTCATTAAAAGTGAAAGTTGGTAACAGTGAAACGTATAAACTGGAAGGTGCTGGAAACTAGGATCGATGTTGGAAGACGGAAAACACGTGACTATGACGTCACATGAGTTAATGAATTGACTGGCTGAAACACACGCGAGTATAGTTATGTGAATATGACGTTACATGATGTGAGATCAAGTTATTCCTCGTATAAATCGGAGAAACGACTACCAGCATGTTTCGGAATTCGAAAGCTGTTGTATCTTGGCCTATCGCAAATGTGGTTCATCGTCCCTTGAGGTTTCTATTTGCATTGGTTGGAATCCAACCACTGTTGTGCAAATACAGAATTGTTCTTTCAAGAGGGTCGTGCTTGCAGGATTACAACAGCCCCGGATTGACCGGATTTAAACTCCTTGCAGGATTACAACGACCTTCTGCCACCAACGCCCAAGAGAGCAGATGTATTGTAAGGTTAGCCTCGTAGAATCGGACAGACACATCACGAATCTTGAGTCAGGAAGCGGATTTGTTTGCAGCACTTTTCCTCACAAACAGTGCAACAACGTCTGGAGAAGCACGAACTATCTGCCCTGTAAATATCATTACAATATCCCTTGAAACTACAATATAAAGACGCGTGATGGTAGTGGTGCACTCCACAACCAAACTAGGTACATGACAAGTGTCGTCAGCGACGTCTTAAAACTTCTTGAGGCCCTGGGCCCCTACACAAATTTAGGCCCGACTTATGACCCTTAAAAGTAAACAATACATATAATATGTCGTCACACACACAAATACTCGTACAAACAATAAACCAATACAAATAAATGTGCATGACTTAAATCCCACAAACCGGCTCGACCGACTGCTGCCTTTTGACTGAATGAGTAATGATGGTGTATGGTGGCAGACCTATACATGGACGACCGTCATTACATGTAGTTAGTGTACATATTGTCCGAAATTCTCAGTTTTTCGGAGAATACAACTGGACAGAGCATTTGACCATATAAATCAGGAGTACTCAACCTTTTCCTCTGCTGGGCCGCATATATATGTCAGCTATTTTACGCGGGCCGCATACATGTGTTAGTTATTTCACGCGGGCCGCAAATTGGCCCAAGCCTTAAGGCGTCCTTCTATGTCGACTTTTCAGACGAGTCTTGGTTATACGCCTATTCACAAGTGATGTATCCGTGTTTGGAGGCACCTAGAAGAATGCACGCGTCCTGCTTAAATTTGATATCATCATGCGAGCTTTATACCTGGTGTGATGGTATGGGCAGAGAGCTATTAAGAATTCGACAGGAACACCTCTTGTTCGCGTCGTTGAAATTCGCACAGCCAGCTTAACAACTATCGGATCTTTAGTCTGATGGCTGTGCCCTACCTTCGAAGCATCGGAGACAAGATAACGCGAGACAACATGTTGCCCGTCATGTCCTCGACATAGAGATGCTCGATTATTTTCCAAGTGGATTTCAACTCACCAAAAGAAATATGCACACCGAATTTCAAGTTTGTGGGTCTAATAGCTAAAACACGGAAATATTTATCTTTAACTCCCCGCCCCCCCCCCCTTTTTTATTGAAGACACTTAAAATAATTCTCGTGCACCACAAGTATCCCACGTGGCTTACAGAAGTAAGTAAAACAGATAAAATAAGATAAATAGAATAAAAAGTAAATAACAAAACAAAAGTTACGAAATAAGGAAATAAAAAAAAAACGTTATAAAGGCAAAAATACATTACAAAACATGAAACAAACCAATATAATGAAGTTACAAAGATAGAGAAACGAAAAATTCACAAATAATTACAAAATTAAATCAATGAAAATACAAAATAAAATGAACGAAGCTTTACTTAGAGCAAGTTGAAAGAAATTAGGAGACCTATTGATTTTCAGAGCACGCGGTTTGACTTTTAGGCAGAAATTGTGCGATTTTATAGTTTGTAAAAAAATGATCACACACAAGATAGTCTTTGTGAAATGGTTGTAAAAAAAATTTCTTTGGGTGTCTAGTTTCGTAAAACTCCTTTTGCAGCAGATCTCTACTCCATAAAAAAACATGTGCGCGTAATTTTAAGTCTGTAGGCCTAATAGTCCGTTTATCCATGACGCCCTTTAAACCCTTGGGATCTCTACTCCATAAGAAGAACATGCTTGCCAAATTTTAAGTTTAATAAATCCTGAGATATCGTGTTGAGTGAGTCTCTTTTCTATTTTAAACGTATAAATAATTTGCAAATGTTCTAAAATGAAAAGAATCTTCTAAATTTAATCTCATAATTCGTATAGAAACTTAAATCTGTTGTTGATCCTTATTGGCTAAGAAAAAGTAAGTAAATTGTAATGCCTCATTTTAGGTATGATTCCCATTGGAAGAATGCTGTAGAATTCGATTAAGCAGAACATATTATTAGCAAATATATTTTGGAGAACTATTCAGACATAATTTACATCATCAGTCGCTCCCCCCGGGCGATATTAGTTCAGGGAACATTTCATAAGGAATTATCATAGAAGAAAGCTTCACTACATTATCTTTTGTCCAATCATTATCTCGAAGGATAGAGCATCAAGGAAGGATTACTTGTCCATGCAAGGTGTATTAATTTTAAAAATGGGCTTCTTGATGATGCCCTGTGACTAATAATTCCATAATTAAAAAAAAAGAGTAGTTTTTTTAAATGTTTTAAAGAATTTGGGGAAAATTCAACTTCGGCATATTTTAAGCGATTGTTAGTTTACATTTTTGAAATCTACGAATCCATTCATTTTCGAATTTGAAACTCAAATATTTATAATCTTTCTTCTTGCGAGCTTTATAAGCAAAATCCACAAAAATGTGTAGGAAACTTTCAGTATGAATAACATAATCAAAGTGTTGAGAAAAATAGCAGAAATGAAGCAAAAGTTTAAAAAATAAATACAGTCCATTTCAAAACACTGCCGGACGCTGACTTAACGAATTCATCGACACCGATCATTTTATTCTTAAATTCGATGTTCATCGTAATCCTTCCTTCCTCAGTGGCACGACAGCCCAGGGTGGGCCTTGGCCTTCTCAAGAAGCCTTATCCAGACCAACCTTCTTCCTGTCAGAGCTCTCCAGTTCCTAGTTCTTAAAACTGGGAGATCTTTTTCTAGGCCATCAATCCATCTGAGATTTGGCCTGCCCTTACTTCGTGTGCCAATTGGTTGAGCATTGAAGACTTTTTTAGTGGTGTATTAATCGAAAGATCGGGTTAGAAAAACTACAAATTTTTTTGTAGTTACTATTTGGAAATTCTGTAATAAGCAGCCATTCATATCAAATAGAATAATAAACAGAAGTTAGAAAACACACACTTTTTATTCAGCTGATAAAAATACTACTAGCGAATTATTACGCACCAGATAAATGAAATTTTTAAAATACTAACTAATTAATGTTGGACAATTTTATTTATTTTTACTTATTTATTTGATTTTTTTACTCGAAAGAGTTCTTTTTCGAATTTATACAAAGAACAAAGTGCTCAGAGGTTTTCGCAGTTCACAAACAATGTAAATCATTCGAAAATGTAACAGTTTTGATAGGAGTTTCATCATCCATTTTTGCATTAAAATCGCTATTCAGTGGCTCCGACAAATCAACAATTTCCTCAACTTTAGTTGCACAGATAGACAGTAAGTCATTAATTGCAACATAATCCTTAAAATCTTAAAAATATCCCCTGTGTTGTGTAGTGGGATAAGATGAGAAAGGAATTTCCTGTTCTATTCAAAACTCACGTTAGAGATTACACTCATGAATCACCAGTACCTGTAAAGTCTTTGAATGAGTTGGACCCGTTTTCCGTATACAAGAAGAGTGTTTTTCTGTTCCGGACAAAAAGGAATGCGCCATTTGAAAAGAAACCCAATTTTTTTTCTAATCAAAACTAATAAAAAACAAGTAATATAAAAAAAAAAAAAAAATTTGTCAATTCCTACTTAGATCAACAAAGAAAATTTTTATTTTAGCTACTTTTTATTAAATAGTTACAATTAATATAAATATGCATATGCATAGGACAAAATCACAACATAAGGGGTAATTAATTTTTATTCATTATCATTAAAGTACCGTAGTGTCATCCAAAACAATCGTGTCTATAAAATTTCAGTTCAACTGAATGCTTTAAAACGTGAGAAAAAAGAACCTTTTCAAGTTTTGACACAAGTCACCAAAAGGCTCGCTAAGTCGTCAAAAAGGATGCCAACGTGACTGTTTTATTAATTCTTTAAATAATTAGTTTTAATCAAATACATTTTATTAATTATAATTAAATTACTGTATTGTCATCCAAAATAATCATGTATATAAAATTTCAGATCAATTGAGAGCTTTAAAATGTATTTTATGAACGATTGAAAATTCCACCGAGATAAATAAATATAGAGAGAGTGTGAGCTAATAGAAGGAATTGAAAAAATAAAAAGTCGGCTGTTGAAATAAATCAGTAATTTTGATATAGGGGTCTCTTGCTTTCCTTTTAATCGGGAGAAAAAATAATTCGTTAAAATCACGAAATTCGTTAAACACAGGTTCGGTAGATCGGGGGTCCAACGGTCATTATTTTTTTTTTAAAGAAAAATTGCTATCCTTAGTATAGAGTCCTGCAATCGAACACTGAGACAAACGATTTTTTCTTTTTAATTGCGGGAACTGATTTCGATGGAACTGTGACTAATGACCGATGTGTTTATTACAATGTGTCTTCTTTCCGAGGCCGAAGTGTTACAAAGTACCTTTACAACTTCTTCGAAGCACAAATCAGATGCAATTTAAAGAGTTGGAAAATTAATCGAATCTTCTTCACTCCCCCCCCTTCTGATTGCGCTAAATCTTCAATTGTTTCACGTTTCGCGGAGACACGTGACTTGTCCGCTTTGATTAAACGTTCCTTTCCCAGTGGTTTCCTTCCGAAAATTACCCTTTTGGAAGTGTGAATCATAAAATTGTTATTCCAAAGACTGTTTGGAAATGATGACAGATTCCTATCATAAGATCTAACAAGAGAGACAAGACGTAATTAAAACAAAAAGTCCCGCAAAAAGTAGCCCCGATAAAAAAAATTAAAAAAAGAATGAGGTGGGAATGATGGCAATAAAAAGGCGACCCCCTTCTACTGGAAGGCTTCATTATTCTCTCTTGTTCTTTCTCCGAGAGCTCTTGCTACTGTCGCCCAACCCCCTCTTTAGACCCGTCCATAAATTCACCAATCAGTAGTTCCTCATTAACATTCAAGCGTAGGTCGCACTCTACTGTAATGTTGCATAATTGGACTTACCCGGGGCAGCAACACTAAATCTTGGCCTCCCCCCTCCCCAGTAATGTTGTCAGTCACAGCAGAGGATAATAATTACTGACCATCAGCACAGAGTCCAATGGTGGAAAATAAAAACTAAAAATGACGCAATCTGGATCCTTTTTTTCTTTTGGTCGCGGTTGGCCGAACCTCCTAATTTCCATTTTTCAAACCCTCCGGCTAAAAACATCCTGATTCGAATAGAAAATCCTCTTCCGCTACAGAAAATAATGGTCTTAAGTAGTGCGAACCAATTACGAATCGGTAATGAATATATATCCTCAGACATTCTCCGAAATTTCGATTCCGAGAGAACTCTAATGATTCTACCCTCCATGGCGCGGGGTCGAAAGTCATTCCCAATCGTTGTGTGAACAGGAGAAAGGAATTCTTATTAATATTAAGTCACATCACATAATTTTAAAAAGGGATCCAGCACACAATTTTTATATACAGATTTTCTAATTTTACATTACCTTCAGCATATTTCTGCATAAAAAATATGCAGAAAAACTTCATACACTTAAATATGTTTAACGCGAAAACGCTTTAAACGAAATATCGATTAACACGAAATAATACAACGGTCCCGACAAACTACTATGTATTTCCATGCCTTCCCCCCCTCTTAACACGAAAATATTTCCCTTCTGGAAATGAGCAAAATACGGAAAACACCAGGCGGATATGACTGCCCCAGTAGCGCACACAGAAATTTTCCTAGGGGGGGGTCCAGGGTCGAAAGTTCACCATTCTTGTATCATACTCCTTTTGATTTTGTTGATTTTCGGGAACAAAAATCAGTAAAAAACTAATTGTTGAAGAAATAATTAGCATTAATTAATCATTAATAACAAATATTTAATCAAATTTTACGTACTATATACTTAGAATCATAATCAATCGGAAAAATAATCAAGGGCTTTGGGGAATCCGGGCCCCTAGGACACCCCCTTTTGTGCGCCACTGGACTGTCCTATTGTATTTTCTAAAGAATTCATACCAGTAAGTGATGATAATATGTGCATAGCCCTAATTATGGCAGACAAAGACATTTTGGGGTTTGTTCAAAGAGCTAAAAAAATATTGAGACAGATTCCGACGACGAAAATGAAATGAATAATGTAGCTCCTGTTCAAACATCATCCGAAATGAGGAACGTCATGAAAAAATATGTGCAGTTATAGACGCACATAGAGAAATGAATATTGACGCCAATAGTGAAATGAAGAACAAAATGAACGATTGTTGACAATTTGAAGCTAAAAAAAAGCAATGCAAAGAAAGATATATTATTTTCCAAAAACTCAATAAACGTTTTTGTTAAATTTCTTTAAGTTTTTGTTTCACTGATTTTTATAAAATATATGAATATATACATATCTATGTAAATAATATAAACTCTAATTAACTTACCATAAGATCCGGTGTGTATAATGCGCACTTTAAACACAAAAAATAAGATCGAAACTTAAGGGTGCGCGTTATACGCCGGGTATTAAAACCATAACTTTAAAAATAACAAAATAGATGAGCATTAAAAAAATTTACTTCTATATGTATCGCGAAACACTGTTTATTTAAAAGAAACGACTTGCCTTATGAACTAAAAGTGAAGTATACTATTCCTTCAAACGTCTGGGATAATACCTCGAATAAATTACTTCAAAACATAAAAGCACTGCGCACGTGCACACTTCAGATTTCTACCTTAAAAAAGGGGTGCGAGTTATACGGCGAATATAACTAAAAATTTTAAAAAAATCAGCGCGAGAGTATAGGTGCGCGTTGTACGCCGGATTTTACGGTAATTTAGTTGATATGTGTGTGTGTGTGTTTTTTGCAATATCCTTTAATAAGAAATTGTTTAAACACGAGAAAATATTTCAATCTCTTCAGTTTCGTGTTAAGAGATTTTCACTGTATTCCAATACTAGAATACCGGAGTACATTATGTTTATTATTTTTTTTTATTTTTTTTTTTTGCAGAATTTCGGAACTTTTTCAAGTGGCAAAGATGTTCTCTGGTGTATAGATTGAAGGGAAAATAGGATAAAAATTTAATTTTTATGTTAACTACAGCCACAAGGGGAATAAAGTTTAGGTATTTGCGCTTTTTTTTATGGTAAAAAGTCAGAGTAATTTTTATTAAAGGAAAACAGGTATACATAAAGGTTATAAAACATTTATTGTGATGCGAGGACACTTACTCCATATAGTCACTAGAAAGAAAAAGAAGTAATAAAAAAAAAATTAAGTCAATTCCTACTTAGGTCAACAAAGAAAATTTTTATTGTAGCTACTTTTATTAAATAGTTACAATTAATATAAATGTGTATAAACATATGACAGAATCACAACATTAAGTGGTAATTACTTTCTATTAATTATCATTAAAGTATCGTATTGTCATCCCAAACAATCGTGTCTATAAAATTTCAGTTCAACTGAATGCTTTAAAATGCGAGAAAAAAAAATCTTTTAAAGTTTTGACCCAAGTCGCTAGAAATGAAACCAACGTGACTGTGTATCTGTAATTCTTTAAATTAATTACTTTCAGTCAATTAAGTTTAATAAATTATAATTAAATTATCGTACTTTTACCCAAAACAATAGTGTATAGAAAATTGCAGCTTAAATGAGCGCTTTAAAATGTGAAAAATAAACCTTTTCAAGTTTTCACACAAGTCGCCAAAAGGATCGCTAAGTCGCGAAAAACAATGCCAACGTGGCTGTATTTGTAATTCATTGAATAATTAGTTTTTATCAATTAATTTTTATTAATTATAATTAAATCACTGTATTGTCATCCAAAATAATCATGTATATAAAATTTCAGCTCAATGGAGCGTTTTAAAGTGTATTTTATGAACGATTGAAAATTCCACGAAGATAAATAAATAAAGATATAGGGAGTGTGAGCTAATAGTAGGAATTGAAAAAAAGCACCAGGTACATTTTTAATAGTTTCTTTAGTATTAAATTTTTTTAAAAAATAAAAACCTACTGTCAAAATTACATGGTATGATTCAGCAGAAGACGAAAAAAGGCTTGGATCGAATTGATTCGATGGTGCGGTGAGAGAGAGTGGGGATTATGAAATGATTTTTTCAACGGGATTTACCATTGATGAACTAGTATATTCCCCGGAAGCTGCTATCACTTTTTAGTGCGGCACCCTATAGGTGGTTTACCAATTGCCGCATGTGATTTTGATGTCCAGTTTCCTCTCCAGAGGTAGGTACCTGAGCTCTGACGATACTAACCTTGACAAGGAATTTAATTTTACGAAGTGCACCTAAGCTAAACAGGCACTCTGGAAATCTTTAACATGCCGTATAATCATAGGACGTGAACTCTGTCGATATTCTGCATCATGAAAATCCACCACCCTGCGCCAAGGTCGAACCCGAAAGCTTGGGCGTACAAGGCTAGACCCAAACCAACTACGCTTCCCAGCCGGTGGATTGGATTATGAAATGCTCCAGTGTACATTGCACAACTTTCTTGTCAGTACTCATTTATCAATAGTTAGTTATTTATATTGTTGAAAAATAATTTTATCTGGAGTCCAAAAAAAAAAAAAATCATCTAATCTTAATTATGACTTTTTCCAGTTTTTGAAAATTCAACTCTTTTGTGGCAATATTATATTTTGAAATTTTCATTTTTAATTATTTTTCTCTTTATCTCCATGCCCTACATCCTCTTTTCCGTTTGCATACGAACAGATTCCGATTAATAATTTTTTTTCCTCTGTAGCTCCACGATCTACTTTAATGATGATTCTCTGTTGGCGGCCTTTTTAAAGTTTTGTATATCTTTATCTCGTAAAATACGAGAGTATACGATAATTTAAAAAAAAAATCAGTTAAAACACGATTATTAATGCGAGTTATGAAACTGTTAGTAAAATAATTGTGAGCTTGTTAAAACTCGCATCCCTGTTTGTATAATGCCACTAATTTTTCCTTTCTATTCCGATATTAATATTTGTATATAGCCTACAAATTTAATAGTCTTCTATAATGGTTTTCCAAGGAAGACTAAGTTATACAAATATGTTTTCTTAAGAAAATGTAATATATATAGATTTATCAATTTTATACATTGTTACGATGAGGGCCGATCCTAGCAGGTGTGCAGTGCGTGCACCGCACTCAGGCGGCCAAAGCAAGGGGCAGTGCGGCACATGACGCGTAAAAGTTTAGCTTCGCATCTTTGAATACAGAAATTAACAGATAAGTTTCAAAATATTGAAAAGGAGGACAAGAAGGAGGACACTTTTCGAGGAAGGACAGAACTTATAAAAGAAAGACTATCCTCCCTAAAGGAGGACGATTGATCACCTTAATGATAACAAGTAATATAAAAAAAAATTTTTAAGTTAATGTTAATTTCTACTTAAATCAACAACAACAACAACAAAAATATATTTTAGCTACTTTTTATTAAATAGTTATAATTAATATATATATGTAAATACATATGTGGCGCCATCACTATTACTTATTACTTGCAAGTGGCGCCGCCACATTGTAAATAGACTCCACTATTGTAACATTGCAAATAGACACCACTATTTTTTTTATCTCGATTATTTTAATATATGTTGCTCGTGCTGGATGTAATTTTGATAATTACCACTATTTTAATCTTACTCTTTTGTATATATGTTTGTGTTAATTCAATAAACCTTACCATGCTTGTCCGACTTGGTTGCGTGCTTTGACTGAGTATGTGGACTAGCTTTTCCACACATATGACAGAATCACGACATTAAGTGGTAATTAAAGTATCTATTGTCATCCAAAACAATCGTGTCTACAAAATTTCAGTTCAACTGAATGCTTCAAAACGTGAGAAAAAAAAACCTTTTTAAGTTTTGACACAAGTCGCCACAAAGGATGCCACCGTGGCTGTATTTGTAATTCTTTAAATAATTAGTTTTAATCGATTAAAAAAACTCTATGAATCATAATTAAATTATTGTATTGTGTTATCCAAAATAATCATGTATGTAAAATTTCAGCTCAATTGAGCGCTTTAAAATGCATTTTATTAACGATTGAAAATTCCACCAAGATAAATAAATATATAGAGAGTGTGAGCCAATGGTAGGAGAATTGAAAAATAGTTTTGGTGTTGTACCCCCACGATGATTGGAAACGCGCTTATCCTTCTTCTACCTGTTTTTCATCACTCACACTAGATTCAGGACACGGTCAACACCTTCACATTTCGGACGACAGGATCCCTTGAATCTGATAGATGCAGCGCGTCCAACAACGCCAACCCGTGCCACAAGATTACATCACTTTGTACTAGTTTGTTAATTTGAATGTTTTTCTTTAACAAAGGGTGCACAGTTTTCAATTTTATACTAAAATAACTCGGAGCAAGTATTTTGCAACATTTTAAGATGATTTTTTTGCTGAGAGTTGAGGGGCACCTGAGAGATGCTGCGCGATGCGCTCTGAGAATAACACTCACATACCTCGTTCATTACGGCTTAGGATTGAAGAAATATCATATATACAACTCCTTGTTCAAGAAGAACCAAGATAAACAGCACCAAGATTTTTGAAGAGAAACCCCCTTGTCTATAGATGAAGGAGATTTAAGATTTTGCAGTATAAAATGTGAAGAAAAAAAAAATCATGTACTTTGAACAATCTAAGATGATTTGGGTAAACTGAGACAAAGGATCTCAAAATGTAAGTAGTGGTGACAGTGATAACTAATCACTACCTTTGTGTGTGTGATGTGCTTTCTTGTTTTTAAATTGATATATTTCTGATTATATCGCAAATATTATATTACTACGAGTGCAACATACTTATATAGCAAATGGAGTTAAGTTTGTGCCAAAATTATTAAAATTGCCTTGAGCATTAAGTACATTTAATATTATTATTTTATAAATGGGTATTTACGTATTATCACAACAATCGCTAGCTGTATTAAAAACTCGCCAAATTGGCAACCCCGATTTCCTATGTGTCGTACGTGCTGAATTGGCAACCATCTGTTTCGTTTCATATAATGTCACCAATAGGTTGCGATAATACGTAAGTACTTATAAATGTAATTAATTTTATTAATTATAATAGTTACCAAAGAAGGTTTTAATTTTCTATGTTTTTTTAAAAATTTTCAGTAAATGAATTCATACGTAAACCTACATTTTTTTTACTTCTTTTGGCCCCACATACACATTCCTGTACTTCCCACCCTTCTTGGGGTTGGCAGTACTAGTAAGGAAAACACTCAGCCATCTGGAATTCATTTCCTGTACTGTAGGCCAGTGATTCCCAAAGTGGTCTATGTACATCCCCAGGAGTCTATGACAACCTGCAACGAGTCTACGTTGGCGAAAAAATAATTTGGGGGTCCATGAGGTGGGAATGGGGTCTGAGAAAAGGATTCTCATTAAACCAGATCATGCCTTTAATTTTGAAAGAAAATTTAATCAAGTGGAAACCAGATTTGTCTATTTAACAGATTTATTTACTAACTTTAATGAAGCTAATTTGCAGTTACAAGGACCATCATTTCGGCGTTTCTTGCCAGAATTAAGTTAAGGAAACATAATATTGGACGTCTCAAATTTTCCAAGTTTCTGAATTTGTCACACCCAAGGAAAGGACGCTTTAACCTACGTTCAACATTTAAATCCCCTTTATTCAGATTTTGAAAGTAGGTTTGAGAATGCTTTGACTATGGTAGTACCACAGAAGCCCATGAATTAATATGTCACATTGGAAAAAAAATAAATGTCATATTAAAAGAGGAACTGATCGGAATAGGCACTAAGAAGATATTAAAGTAAAATTTAGAAACGGATATCAGACACACACCGCAGTTTTGAAAGCACCAGGCTCATCCCTTCCATTAAAAACAGTTGTTTGTTACTCAGTTACTTTGTGTAACTGTTATTTTATGTATTAATTAAATTTTAATTTAGTTAATTAACACGTGTCTTCACTACAGTTAACAATTGAAATCTTTTAAGGTATCTGACTATGTTCAGAACCGTGATTTTTCAAAAACGTGTAAATGGATAATATTTATGATATTGAGTGTCACTTAGATTAGAAAACGTATATAAAACTGTTTTAAGAATAGTATTACAAAAAAAAATTATTTAAATGCAATATTTTGACAAAAAATGAACATAGAATGACCCATTTTCAAAATATTCTCCTTTTGCGAAAAATGCTTCTATTATAATATTTTGTCTCTATATAGCTTAGATCTCTGTACAAAGGCTCAACTAGAATTTTTGAAATATATAACTTAGAAGTGGGTTTATCCATGTTTTACGACAACACAGAGGGGAGAAATTTTATAAGAAAAAAACGCCGATAATTACTTCAATGGGTTGTAACTCTGAAAATAATGTGAATTTTTCAAAAATTCTAGTTCAGACTCTCCGGAGAAGTCTTTGCTTTATATAAGCACACACACAAAATATTATTATTTTAGAAGCTTTTTTTTTTTTATAAAAGGAGAACATTTTGAAAAAAGGTTATTCTAAAATATTGTATTTAAATAATGTTTTTTTGTCAAAATGTCCGTAAAACAATTTTATACATGTATTCTAATCTAAGTGACACTAAATATCATGAAAAGTATTCATTTATGCGCTTTTTTAAAATCACGGTTCCGAACGTAAGTAGGGGTAAGTAGGGGTCTACCCAAAAGCGAAAAACATGGCAAGGGGTCTATGAGACAAAAAAGTTTAGGAACCTCTGCTGCAGGCGTTAACTGCTGATCATTTGTGACAAAGCAACTTTTTCTTTCGTCGGATTTTTCAATGTCGTTTGGAGCAGCGTGCAAACATCCTATTATGTGTTTCACTTGAGGAATCCTCTTCTGAGACGCTCAAGATGCCGACGAAAGCATTACGGAAACGATTCCAGCACACCAGTGTTTTTACTTATTTCCATGGCTGAAAATGAAATAGAAGGGACATTGATTTGAGGATTCAGGAGTGTTCTGAGCAGTTATAAAAACGTTGTAACAAGTGTAGGGATGCAGGAGAACAGTACATCGAAGGCCAATAAGATTAAATTATTGTTCTACTTTTTAATAATTTGTAATTGTTAATTTGTAATAATTAATAATTTGTTCTTATTAATTTTTATTAGATTTTTTTTTTCCAAATGACATACCTTTTTGTCCAGAACAGAAAAAGATTTTTCTTGTAA
>BMAV01019817.1:40563-52438 GCA_019973955.1 Trichonephila inaurata madagascariensis
TGGACTACTTTGTAGTGAAAATCAAACATGGATCACTAATTGTTTGATTTGTCACGAAAGTGCTGAATTTAAAATATACAAATAAGCATGAATCATTCAGTGACACTTTTCCTCGAAGATGTCTTTCAAGAGGTAATAAATAGGCTTTCTTGAAAAATGTTTGCAACAGCAACAAAGTGTTTAATCAATGGTAATGTCACAGCGGTAGCAGCATCTTATGTAATTTGTTGTATTATTGGCATTCATATGAAAACGTTTACTGATGCAGAAAAGTGAAGAAGTGTTTCATAAATGATTCTAACTCAGTGTTAGTGACAAAAATAAAAAAATAATAATTAAAAAAAAAACAAGAGTTAAAATAATTTGACCAATTAACACCCTCTTTTTAACCCCCCCCCCTTTATCCTTAAGATGCGGCCTTCGTGAAATAGCTAACATATGTATGCGTCCCAGCAGAAAAAAAAAGCTGAGTACCTCTGGATTAGACGTAAAATCTAAATTTAAGCAGGAACTTTTCCTAGTTTAGACTGCAAATTAGCATAATGCAAACTAAAGTTTTTCGCACAGTATGCTTCAATAGCAGTCCAGTTTTAATGCCACACATTCTAAACAATAAAGTTATAAATATTTAAATTAAATATATATTTCTCAACGTATGTGGCAGCAGAAATAAAATACAGAAACAAATTAACACTAAACTGGAAATGCGACTTCAAGTAGCTTCAACAGACCTAGACTTGGACTGTTTGAGTAAAAAAAATGGAAACATGTAACCCATTTACTAAAAATAATGCGAGATGACAACTGGAGTACGATTTAATGCTATTAACGAGTAAATTATACTATGTTAAAAAAATTTAATAATAAATATAGAATTTTTCTTAAATTGTCTTTATGTAAAGTTTAACTATAATGCAGGAAAACTTATATTTTATGTTGTTTATTTCTAATTTTAATAAATACGTTTCGAAAAGATAAGTAAGGTATGTACAATTAAGTTTTTTATTTATGTTAAAGAAATAATTTTATTTTATTTTAATAAATATGTTTAAATGTTGTATAATTAATATATAAAAAAATCCAAATCTTACGTCTATTCCCTAACTTTATATGCACTTCCGCGGGAATCGCATTTTTTCAATCCGTTCTCTCATCGACTCTGTTTCTAGACGTATTGCTTCATTAATTACCGTCTGTAGTGGTAATACAAACTACGAAGTTGGCGTTGTTCTTGCATTGTGTCGAGTGACATTCCAAAATAACCATCACTTTTTGTTCGTGGCTGTTTTGCAAAGTTTCTTTACTTTCTGGCCACTTTTTAGTGCCGCATTTCCAATGTCACTCGGTGTATTCAAGCGAAAAGAATTAAAATAAAACAAGCGATATGCATTCAAATCTCTTCGTTCTTTGCAATTCCATTAAATAATTTGTTAAATATGTTATTTGCGCTACTCTTTACTCTATTTTATAATGTGGTCTGGCATTGTTTTTTTAGACGGAAACTTTTTTACCAAAAGAAGTTACGTCACGGCATCATGTGAGTAGGGATTGCAATATCGGACCAAAAGTTCAATACCGGTATTCAATATTTTTTAGATCTTAATACCGGTAATAGAAATTTTATAAAAAGAATGAAAATAAAAGTGTTTCTTTGTTTTATATTTGCCAGTTTTAATAGAGAGTGTAAAAAACACAAAAAATAATTAATAACTTATAAATTATAACAGTATATAAAGAATCCCACAAAACAGTAAAAAGAACATGTTATTTATTTAAATCACAAAAAAAATGTGAATGTCACTATTCGGTCTGTGGCACAATTACAAATTTTTGAAATGTGATCTTAAAAAACATAATGCCTCAACTGTACTGTCAAGAATCCTAGAACGCTTTGTGCTAAAGTTACCAGCTGTAGAAAATGCGCTTTCGACATCTGCGCTAGTGGGAGCTACTGTTAGCAATGCGCGATATACTTTTTCCAAGTAATTACCTCTAAATCCCTCATCTTCAAATAAATCGATTTCTTGTCGAATGGTTTTGGATATAGTTTATTTCTGTGTTGTAATTTGGTTTGTTGAATTTCTTTTAGTTATATTTAATTCTAATTTTTGTTCAAGAGACAAATCCATCATCATCTTAGATAACTGACCACTCACTTCTCTTGACTGTGCGATGCAACTTTATATTCACAGTTTAATTGATTTCGCGCCCGTTAGGGAGACATAAAAACAAAAACATGTACTATTTTGCTATGTTGGCGATTCCTGAACATATATTGGAGATAATTAAAAAATTTCTAGTAAATACCGAAAAGCGGTATTTAAACTTGAAATACCGGTATTACAAAAATGTACACACAAATGGCTCAAAATATCAGTATTCGTTGTCACGGTATACCGGTTTTGCAATCCTTAATCATGAGCTTACACATTACAATCTTTTCGACACAGTCGCCACCAATATTAAGAGCGTGAATGAGAGTTATATTGACGGCACACTATAAAGCTGCACGAGGGACCACATAATTTTGAGTAATGGTCAAGTGACGAGGACAACACCTGAGCTGACACCCCCTTCTCCTAACTTCCACACCTCACCAACGGGAGTACGTTTGATTCCTGACTGAAATTTATGTGCATCGCTCCCCTACACTATGGGTCTTCAGTGGTATTAGGCTCGAACTCTTGACATATCGGCCACAAGTCTTTTACCTTGACCACTAGGCTAACACGGCCTCCAAAATAGTCTTAATTTCAGGGGTTCCACCATTGGTGCAACCCTAGAATTTATCACCAATGCACAGATGGTGCACCAATCTCTCATGGCCTGTGAAGATTCTGAAGTGGAACTCATTCCTTTCAGTACTCTTCTTTCTTTCTCTCACGTTTATGGAAATCAAAACATTATGAACCATCTTATGCATTGATCCCCAACCTCCGGGCCACTGACGGGTACCGGTCCTGTGGCCCTTGTAGCCTATTGGTTAAGGAAACAGCCTCGTTGCCGGCGTATCATGAGTTCTAGCCTAGTACCGCTGAAAACTGCCTAGAGGGGCTGAAGCACATTAAATCTGTCGATGTTCAAATGTTCTCCCGTTGGTGTGGTGCGGAAGTTAGGAGAGGGGGTTCCAGCTCAGGAGTCATCCGCGTCCCTTAACCATGGTTCAAAATTATGAGGTTCATCGCCAAAAACCCTCGTGTAACTGAACAGTGCGACGTTAATATTCACTCACTAACCACATTATGCCTTCCTTCAATGAACATGCTTCACTAATGATTAACCACAACGACGAGACATGACCTCTTCACAATATACGGTCTGTAAGAGTCCGTGGAGGACCGACACACTACTGTCACGTGTCTCTTCATACCGGACTTCCATTGGTGCCCACGTTGTCAGAACTCGTCTGTCTGCCATCGTGATTGGTACATAAATAACCCCGGGCATGCCTTTCTGCTGTTACTCTCTCTTCTTTGATACTCTGCGCATTCGTCATTCCTCTTACGCTGACAGTCTTTCCGTCATTTAACCAGCAAAGAATGTAGTTTTTTTTTTATTATGATTGTTAGCTGCACCTGTTGTACTAACTTATCTTTAAAAAAAAAATGATGAAACTTACTTTTGAAACCCCCTTCGTCAAAAAATTATTTTTACCCACTTGTAAAAGATTTTGCTAATCACTGTTCTAATATACAGGAGTTAAAAGGTGGATAAATAAATAACTGCAAAGGGCAGCTCTCATAATTTAAGGTATCTACGTTCAAAGACAAGTTTTCTAAAATACCATTCTATTTTAGTAATTTTATGCTATTTAGTTGGTGCTTATGACAAATCAATGAAAAACACCAACCAGGAAAAACACTCTACATAGAATTTAAAGCCATATATTTGACTGATTTTTTCACTCAACATTTTTAACACTCTTATAAAAGCAATGAACTAAGATTTAAAAATATATTTACAATTATCAGAGTAATGTGGCTCATTGCACATTTTCTGATAAAAGATTTTATAAAAATGCATGGCATTTGTAAAATTAAACTGCTAAAAAAAACTATTGATGTTAGAGCTAAATTCTTAGATCATTGCTTTGTCATACATTAAACAACATGCATATAAACTATGAAAGAAATGCATTCATAAATTTTTGTGATATCAGGTTTTTCAAAGATTGGTCTGAAATTAAATATCACAGGAAATAAAGAGTTTTCAATTGTATTTTTTGACTTTATAGCAAGTAAATTGGACAGATATAGAAAATTGTGTTGAATTTTTACTGAAAGAAATGCCTGATATTAAAATCAATGACAATTGTCTGTTTGAAGGAATTAGAAGACTGAATGTGTGTGTGTATATTTAAATTCTGATAAATTAGAACAATGGGAAAATCAACAACTTGAAATTGATGAAAGATGGGTGGAAATATTTAACCATTTAAAAAATGAACACATTCCGTATCAAAATTCAATTATTCTTGTTGAACTTACATTGTGCTGCCCTGGAACTAATGCAGCAACTGAAAGAGTTTATTAATTGGTAATGATTTTTGTGGACAAGAGTGAGAAATCAAGATTGAATGTTGGTACTTAAGCTGTAGCACTGACCGTTAAGTTCAATATGAGGGATATTTCTTGTTACGAAATTTCCGATGAAATGATATATTGACAAAAAATCATATAACGGAAATATACTAGTTTAATTCTAAGTAAATAATTAAAAAGGGTGTAAGCGTAATCTGTGTATTTTTGTTTGAATTAATAAAAAGTTTCATATATTTACATTGTAATTTTTTCTTAAATGTTTCGTCCTCCTTTTCATTGGAAAAGAATTGGTCACCTTATTATTAAATCTATGAGTTTCGTTGATTCAATTCATTTTTATGATAAAAGGAATTATACTTTTAAAAAAGGATAGAATTAGACCAAACTATATATTATCTTGATAAATCATAGCAAAATTAGAGTTAGATGTTTGTCACTTCCAGCTTAATTACATTTCCCATATTATTAATGTATGTATTCAGAAATTATTTTTAAACATGAAATACACAGTCACATATTCTTGACGAAAAAAAGAACATTTTGATTCAAGGACATTTAGATTAATTATCTGAAAATAAATGGAAAGAGGAAAGGAATTTTTATATTCTAAGATATTTTTCCTCCATTGGCGAAGAATAAAAAACAAAGTGGTGTCATAATTTTCTTTTCTAGGCTGTTCACTCCATAGATTACCCGAAAAATGAAGGGATTACTCAAAGATTATAAAAATATGAAAGAAATAAAGTAGTTTTAATTCTGTACGTGCGCAGAGACAAAATGCGATTGCGCGTCTGTGTTGACTCTGGAAATGAAAAATGTGTCTGGGTTTTTAAGCTTGTCTGTTGTTTATTGAAATCTTCTGCCTCACAGCTCATTTTTTTTCACAAAAATGTACTCAACAGGAAAGTTCTGAAAATTTCTTATTCCCCCCGTTTCAAGTTCTTAAAAGAATTTTAAAAAATTGCATACGTTGCTTCATTCTAAAACTTACTCTAACACAGGGGTCGGCAACCTGTAGCACTCGTGCACAGGAGGCACGTAGAGCAATTCTCACTCTACACCAGTCTACAAATTTGTCAATTTTTGAGTGGAAGGAAGTTGATAAATTTTTAATTGATCTTGTTTGACAAACATCTTCAGAATTATGGACATTTACGTAATTACGAAGAAAAAAATCTGAAAGAGATAACTGTATAAATTAATCTACAACTATTTTGTAAATTATTGGAATGTCACTACTGGAGAGATATAATTGTCTGAAGAGAGAAAACTGCATATATATTCTGCTTTCGTTTTTGGTTCTACATGTGTACTTGAACAAATATTTAATCATATAAAAAATATTTCCGAGTCTGCAAAGAAGTTGTTAACAACTGAATGTTTACGATCGTGTCAAATTAAAATTCAAATTATACCTCTGATTGACAGCTGGGAGGCGTAGTTGGTTTGTCACTGGACTGCTGCACTCAAGCTTGCGAGATTGACCCCAGCCCAAGTCGGTGGATTTTCATGATGCAGAAAATTGACGGCGTCCATGTCGTATGATTATACGGCATGTAAAAGATCCCTAGAGTATCTGTTTGGCTTGGGTGCTCTCGGCAAAATTAAATCCTAGTACATGTTAGCATCGTCAGAGCTCAGGTCCCTCCTCCTAGGGAGGAAACTGGGTGTCGAAATTACCTGTGGTGATTGGTATCCGCCTTTATGGTGCCACACTAAAAAGAGATACCAGCTTCAGGTGGTTGTACTAGGTCTGCAATGGTAAAACACCAATTCGCAGCCCATTAGAAATAAAATAAAATTATACCTCTGATTTTGCGATATGAAGAAAAGTGGTGCAAGCACAAAGTTCGCATTAAAATTTTTATTTTTTTTTATTTAACTACAGTGAAGGGGAATACTTATATTTTATGTTGTCTATTCCTTATTTTAATGAATATGTTTAAAACGAGTAATACAAAAAAAATTAAGTTAATTCCTACTTAGATCAACAAAGAAAAATTGTATTTCAGCTACTTTTTATTAAGTAGTTACAATATAAAAATATGTATGTACATAGGAGACAGAATCACAACATTAAGTGGTCATTAATTTTTATTCATTATCATTAAAGTATCGTATTGTCCTCCAAAACAATCGTGTCTATAAAATTTCAGTTCAACTGAATGCCTTAAAACGTGAAAAAAATCCTTTTCAAGTTTTGACACAAATCGCCAAAAGGGTCACTAAATCGCCAAAAAGGATGCCAACGTGGCTATATTTATAATTCTTTAACTAATTAGTTTTAATCAATTAATTTTTATTGATTATAATTAAATTATTGTATTGTCATCCAAAATAATCCTGTATATAAAATTTCAGCTCAATTGAGCGCTTTAAAATGTATTTTATTAACGATTGATAATTCCACCAGGATAAATAAATAAATAAATATATATATATAGAGAGAGAGAGAGAGAGAGAGCTAATAGTAGGAATTAAAAAATATATAATATACGTACAATTTTAATTTTTTAAAATTTTTGCCGAAGAAATAGATAGATAGAAAAAAAAAATAGAAAATTATATTTTATGCTGTTTATTATTACGTTAAGAAATATTTTTTAATGGTGCAAAATTGATACATAAAAAAAAACATTAAACCCATATTATTGACCTCTATTCTCTAATTCTGCATGCATTATCGTAGAAATTGAATTGCTTCAAATATGTCCTACTGTGTGGCACGCTGAATCATACTGGTAGATTGGTTTGGCACGCCACAGGTAAAAGGTTGCTGAACCCTGGTTTAGCATGTCTCTTTAAAAAAGTACCACTTTGAATGGAAGTGGCTTTACATAACTTTTTTTTTTTTGAAACATTCAATTGCAATCCAGCTAATGCCGATTTTTTCGTTGATCAAGTGCAATATGAAAAACTAAGTAAACTTTCAAACGTAAATTCGAAATTTTGTGTGAATCTGTAGCTAACAATTTCTCTAAGGCTGTGACTATAGGACTTCATTGAATTACTCTCTTAGAAATGGCAAGAATATTTTCACGACTAAGCTTTTTCTGAAAGAATTATACATAAAAAAAAACTTGTGTTATTATGATTTTGTAAGCAAGGAAAATATGTCCATTGCCTTAAAATGAAATAAAATAGGTTCACGAGTTAATTGTTTTTTTTTTAAAAAAATTCGTAGTATCTCCTCTTCTTACCTGCACAAAATTCTTGATATTCCGAGTTCGAAACCACAATGAGATCTTTCTTGTGTTCTTTTTATAATATGAAGTTAACAATAGTACGATTGACTGCATTGATATTTTAACCCTTTATCTACCGACGGTACTTTTAATTACCAGCCGCTTTAAAGTTACATAGAATAACCATTTTTACGAATAATTTGACGATACTTAGCAGGAATATTCTTTGAAATCCACTCTTCCAAGATATATCGCAGCACGGGTTCTATGATGAGCATTTTACTGGGGAAAAGGAACAGTTTTATAGTAGAAATTGCGTTTTCAGCGGATTGCGAAGATTATCATTTTTGACCCGAAAAAATAGTTAATGTCAAAATTTAAGTGTCTTGTTTTATTTGTATGTTAATGAAGACCTTAAAAACAAATTTGACTATTTATTTCAAGAGTGAACAGTGTATATAATTAATTTTACAGTTGAATATCTTTAATTAATTAATTAACTCAAGCGGATTATAAATTTCCCGAAGTTGAGTATTTTCTTTATGTATATGCCTTAATTTTCAATGTAGTAATTCAAAAAAAAAAGTATTGCATGAAAAGAACTGCAGTAAATCATAATGTGGTTGATAAAGAGTTAAATAGT
Organism: Trichonephila inaurata madagascariensis; assembly: GCA_019973955.1. Classification (NCBI taxonomy): domain Eukaryota; kingdom Metazoa; phylum Arthropoda; class Arachnida; order Araneae; family Nephilidae; genus Trichonephila; species Trichonephila inaurata. Next base: position 48,933 of record BMAV01019817.1, read on the forward strand.
ATTCATTTTTCTGTACTAACGAGGTTTGAGAAACAATTCCTTATTTGAGGATAGGTTTATCACATGTAATAGAAATTATTTTGAAAATTTTTCTTACTGTATAAGTTTTATATAAAATGTGTAACAGGTTTTCTAAAGAACTGATATTTTTAACACGCATGTTTTTTTTTTTTTTTTTTGGTTATTTGTCAAGTTTTACAGCATTTGAACTTTTTATATGCATTAATTTTCCTTCTCAATGCTTTTTAGTTTTTTGTTTGTTGTGTTATACCCGTATTTTTAGTGTTTCTATTCCTAAATATATTTAAGTGTATGTGCTTTTAATTTTTATATCTGTTAAATTATGTTTGGTGAAATTATTTGGTTCTTGTTTCTAGGTTTTATGTCATGCACTCTGTAACTGGAATTTTTTTTAGCTAGTAAGCATATTCTTCAAATAAAAGAATAAAATAATGAACGTTTGTTATTTGCTTATAATTTTGCTTGCTAGTCGTTTCCCAAAATGTAATAATTTAATTTCCTTCAAAGCAAAAGGAGTCTACGAAGCTTGTCTGGAAACTAAGCATCGTTTTGTTCTACCGCAACTGCAGTGGCAGTATCGGATTTCAACCCTTGAGCACACGTGTCTCTAGTTGGTTCTCAGTCCAGTGACGCCATTACAGCCGGATTGCGTTGAGTGAGCATTCAAAATGTTTAAGACGATTGCCGATTCCACCGATTCTGGAATGCGTTCTATAATCCGCTCTTTAAACGCAAGGAATCTTAAACCATTTGAAATTCATCGTCAACTTGTAGAAAGTCATGGTAAAAATGTAATTTGTGATGGAAAGATGAGAAAGTGTGTTCGACAATTCAATGAGGGACGCACCAATTTTCTGTTGTCTATGATGGTTTGGTTGAAAAAGGGAATGAGAAAATTCGTGAAAACTGATCGGTTCACAATAAGATTGTTTTGTAATGAGTTTCCGCAAATTTCAAAAACTGCTCAGTGGCGGCATCTTTCTTTAAAGAAGATATAGAGAAGTTGGTTTCTTGATAAGAAAAATGCTTGAACGACGGTGGGAATTACATAGAAAAATGGTTTCCGACATGCTCTTTCATGTAAAAATGAATTTTGTTTGGGAAAAATACTTTTTATGCGAGTTTTTCCAAAATGGTACTCAGTTTCCAGGCCCGCCTTGTATCAACTTGCTACACTAATTACTCTACTCGTACGTTATGTTACACTAAGTAATATTTTAAAATTTCGGGAAAAACTTCAACCATTCCAATCAATTCCTAAATTTTACTTAACCCTCTAAGCGGTCTGCACTTAAAGTCTTGCCATTCTGGAGATGCTTCAAAAATGCACCGCGCATATTTTTTTGCTTTCAGGTGTTCTCAAAATCGGTTGAGCCGTATTTTTAAGAATGCGGCTCGGCTGCTTTTGAGAATCTTGCTTGAAGGCAGAAAAAGCATCTCTGGAATGGCGGAATTTTACGTGCAGACCGCTTGGAGGGTTAAAAATCTTCTCATCATGAGAACGGTAAACGATGACTTTTCATTTCATAATTTATTTCCGTTCAAAATGTTTTGACTACACGTATATAACGCATGCGTTCATGTACGAATTAATAATATTTGCATTTAACTCAGTGGCGTACGCAAGCTGGTGTTTGGCGATTCAACCTCCTCGATAGAACAAAAGTTTTTAATTACTGTCCCTGCACTTTTGTCTACGTTTTCTTTGTATTTTACGGTCAAAGGGATTTATTGATTATTATTAATAATGACCAACTTAGAGCTGGTTTAAGTGAATAATTTAACAAAATTCATTACATGATCAATATTTTATTTCAATCAAATTCACTTTATTACACAGTCAAAAATTTATATTAAGATTTTATTAAATTTATTTGGCCGATTCCCTTGCCGATGTGAAGCCAGAATACTTGAGCCTATAACTTCATCTACTACGATCTTTGATGCCAACGCATTCGCAAAGCAAAAGCTCTACCTAAACCCAAGAAAAAAATCCTCGCTGCCAAAATTAAATTATAGCCGAGAAATTACGACAACAATAACTAGAGTAAGGACAAAGCATTTTAAGGGCATGAAGATTCTGCCCGATAGTTCCAGATCATATGTGGAATGCAGGCACTGCCCAGGCACGCAACTGGATCCCAAACACCTCTTTAGCTGTCCTTCCATTGTTGGTGCGCTTTTTGAAATAGACAATGACTGCAGCATGGACATTCTATACTCGGATCGTGCCATGGATGTTGCCACGGCAGTGATTCACGCCTTTGGCAATATTTGACTATATCTATGTTTTTTTTATTGCCACCTTTGCACTTTGTCATACACGACAACAGCAACATTAAATTTATTACCGGTTAATATTAATAATTACCAATAAAGTTTGATCAATATTTTATAATTTTCTATACATTTCGCTTGATATTTCAATCCGCATGAGTAACGGTAATTTTCCGCCCAAACAGCTCATCAGGGGTAGTCAATTTTTTCCCCCGACAGGGTACAAGTATTTTACGCGGGCCACAACATAAGGATAACGTAAAACATACTATGAGACTCAACTAACATTGGCTAACGCAAAATTAAAACTCAATTTTCGGCTTCTATTTTATTAGTATGTTAACCTTTCTACTAAATGCAATAAATAAATAAATAAATAAATAAATAAAAAATGCTTATGTGGTTTGTTTACTGAGTTATGGGGTAGTTCCGATTTACTTTCATCCGTGTTCAAGCTTCTTGTTTACATTCTAGTATTTAAAAAAAAAAATTATGGCAACATTGATAGATTTGATTGCTAAATTCATAGACTATCCAGCTAAATTTTTAGTAAATTATTTTAAAATAGAAAAATTTCGTAGTGCAATGGGTCCTGACCGGGCCAAGACGAGTCCCATGTGACCCGCGGGTCGCAAGTTGAATTTCACTGAGCTAGATGATGGCAGTGGCTTGTTTACCTTGGACGTAAAAGCCCGCACTTTGTGTGCGTTGTTTATTTTTTATGCCAAATGCTTGTTTTCGCTTGGCTTTTGGCGCGCGTTTTTGTTTCTTTTTATGTAATTTCCAGTTTGACATCTTTCTTTGTTAGTTTTTGGCATGTGGGTTGTTCTTTTAAGATTTTCACAAATTTTACTGTAATTTAAGCACGATGGAAGATAATTTAGAACTTACCGACCAATATTTAAAACCAAGTGGAAATAAATCTTAAAAACTTTAAGTTTTGGTTTAAAAATGCCGCTTCCAGTCAGCATTTACCACCCGAAGGTGTCATCTGTTTTTACTAAAACAGTTGTAACTTTTGTTCTAGTGAATGAAAAATGAAAAAATAAAAGTAAATAAACCCTTGGTATTTTTATAAGGTTAATAAGATGGACTAGAAAATAAAATAACAAAATAAACTTTTTATAAATTTTTGATCACGGTTTTAAGGTAACCGGAGCCACCCATACGGTATAGTGTTTAGTGACGCTGATTACTGTGCTGTAGAA
>BMAV01019817.1:62438-77820 GCA_019973955.1 Trichonephila inaurata madagascariensis
CAAGGTTACGGGTTTGACCCCCGGCCCAAGCCGGTGGGTTTTCATGATGCAGAAAATCGACAGCGGCTATGTCATATGATTAAACGGCATGAAAAAGCTCCCTTGAGTGTCCGTTTGGCTTAGATGTTCTCGGAAAAATTAAATTCCTATATATGTGCAAATTTCGCATCGGCAGAGCTCAAGTGCCTCCCTCTGGGGAAGAAACTGGGCGTCAAAATTACTTGCGGCAATTGGTGTCGCCTATATAGTGCCGCACTAAAAAGGGATACCAGCTTCTGGGGAATGTACTAAGTCTGCAAAGGTAGAAATACCAATACGCAGCCCCATTACAGAGAAAAAAAAATTTTTATTAAGGAATATGTAGCACTTTAGACTAATATTTCTGGAACTACAAGCATTTTGAAGTGAAATATATAGATTTAAGCAAGAGAGTAGTAAGAGCAAGTAAAATGAAAGCTCGCGTTGTACTAAGGTCAAACACCTCCATAGACTTGAAATTATGATATTTAGGAAAATGGAATCAAATTGTGTCGAACTGGATGTCAGTTACAAAGCATATATATAAAATAGCAATTGTCTAAACGTTATAATTCTGTTGAAATATTTTGTTTTAAGAGTTTTCTGATTTATACATTCTTGTATAAGTTCTCTTCATCTCATTTAAGAAACTTAAAAATTATTTCACACACACCTGTGAGCTGTTTTTTATTTCCCTTAAATGTTTATTTTGGAGAAAACTTCTTTTGGGCTTTTTCTTTTGTATCTGATGTAATTCAAAGTACTTTTAGCTAGCTTGAATTCCTCAAAAAAATATTACAGTGCTTGATTCAAAATATTAAACTAAAAAAAAAAATAACAAAAATCAGATGTTTCTCTAGGGCTTGAATAGTCTCTGCATTCTTTTCTTTAGGAAAAATTTGGATTTATAAACAAAACAAATGAATTACAGTATTCCTTTTGAAAAAAGATGTTGATCCTAATTTTTTTTAAAAAAAATATCGCCTCTTTTTCTGTATTCTAAAAATTTTCTTGTTTGTTAAATTCTTCAGGCGTTGTTAATTTGACTTTTCCCACATATACACTGCTGTTTGTAAAAAAATGTAACGCCATCAAGGAATCATCAGAATTAAATGAACATTGCAACAAATATCAATTATAGGATATTATATAAAATAGTAAAGTTTCAGAGCCACCACACATGCGGGGCGTGCGAAGCGCTCTCTGAACTGATGCTGAAAGCGTATAAATAGAGGGCTGTAGCGGGACGTTGAAAATAGTTAATGATTATTTGTTAATGGTGAACGTTTAGTGAGACCTAAGTATGCCTCTACAATGAAATAAGGAGAAATTCCAACAACTTAAAGTGTTTGAACGGCCTTCGAGAAGGAGGATTTTCCTATCACGCAATAGGATTTCGTGTACAGCGGAACAGTTCCACAGTGATGCATGTTTGGAAGCAATGGACCGACGAGCACCGAACAACTCGAAAAACTGACAGTGGACGACGGAAGATGACATCAGCGCGCGACGATGGACACCAGCTCCACATTGCGGTGAATGATCATACAGCTTCCTCCAGGCAGTTGGCACACGTTGGTCTACTGCTGCAGGTGTACTAACGTCAGCTTTGTCAATTCGTCGACGTCTGCTGCACCGTGGATTGAGTGCAAGAGTGTCTTTATACATGGTCCCCCTCACGGCAAACCATCGACGGCTACGTCTGCAATTGACTCATGAGCACAGAGCCTGGCAAGCTGATTGGTATCAAGTTGACTTTTAAGATGAATCACGCTTCAATTTGAGGGACCATCATGGCCGCATTCGTGTTAGACTCTATGCCGGTGAACGCTGCCATCCGGAGTGCGTTATCGAACGACATAGTAGCCTAACACCCGGAGTTATGGTTTGGGGTACGATTTCGTATCATGGACGATCCAATTTTCTACGAATTGAGTGTAATCTCAATAGCAACATATACGTCCGTGAAGTGCTACAGCCTGAAACCGTCCCCTTCCTTCAAGGCATCCCTGGAGCTATCTTTCAGCAGGATAATGCACGCCCACATGTTGCAAAGACTGTTGGAGACTTCTGTTCAGCCCAACACATGCAACTTCTTCCTTGGCCTGCTTATTCGCTGGATATGTCGCCTATTGAGCACATATGAAATTTGGTTGGCCGGCGTCTCGCTCGTGATCTGCGTCCTACAGCTTCAAAAGACGTACTTTTGCTGCGCATAAAAGCAATATGGAATTCTCTTCCACAAGCAGACATTCAAAATCTGTTTGACTCCATGCCACGTCGTTTAGCAGCAGTTATTGCAACGCATGGTGGTTACACGAAATACTGATATCGAACACTTAATATTGTTTTTTTGCTTTAAAAATTTCGTCATTTATTTGTATTAATACAAGTCGATTGTGCATTAAATTTCATTTAATTCTGATGATTCCTTCATGGTCTTGCATTTTTTAGAAACAGAAGTTTATATATACAGGGGGTCCGGGATTAAAATATGCAAAAGTAATGGCTTATTATTTCGAAACTACCCATCAGAATGTTATAAGCTGTTCATCCATGGATTAGAAAACTCTCTGAGATTTTTGGTTTTAAAAGTTTTTTTGCTTCACATAATATTGAAATATTATATTTTTATGAAAAACATATGATATGAATATGAACTGAAACAATAAAATCATTAATACAAAATGCCTTAGTTAAAAAAGTTTTCATGCACACATCTCAAAAGAAAAAAAATACATTAATGTAATACTTCAAAAATATCCTGCTTTATTTGTAATACTTTTTTTAGTGATCATTTCACTTTTTAAAATAGCTTTTCTTTATCAAAAAGATTTTTTCAGCTTTTTTTTTTTTATCTAAAAAGGGGACGGGGTTGAATTCCCAAATTTATTTGCTTACATTTTTCAATTGAAGTTTCTTCCAACTTCTAATTTTCAGACATACAAAAGTGATATTTCATTCAAAAGATAATAATGGAAATAATATAATTAAATAAAATACAAAAAAATATGTTTAGGTCATTCTTAAGGTGCCAAGTCCTTTAACCGATATTTCTTCTTAAGTGTTTTCGCGTCAAACATTTCACTATATGTCATTCTCTTTAGTTTTTGCCGAAAAATTGCATTTAACCCGGCATCACTCGAGCGAAAAAAAAGACCACAAAAGTTCTCTCGCAGAGCATCTCATACCCAAGGGTGTTTACATTCTGCTTTTACAGTAACATTTATATACAAAAGTTAAAAAGGAAGAAAAGTAGAAAATACAATATGTTTATTACATTTTTCACTCGTAAATTTAGTTTTTCTGTTCTTTTTATAAGGGCATTCAGTACATTGTTTATACACTCCTTTCATCTCGTCGTGAGTGAGTGCTATAAATTCACTGGATTTTAATTTTTTTTTAAATCTGTATCTTTTTAAAACTTAACATATAGGAGTAAACCTCTCTATTCTTTAAATTGAAAAATTTTGGAATTTCTTTTTTATTTTCTCTTATTGTTCCAGCAATACTTTTTTCCCCCAAAAGTTCGTCTGGATGTGGATAAGATGTGTACCAGTTGTCTACTTTAAAATTACGTTCTTCCCAAATGTTTTTGTGTCTATACATATAAAACATTTCTTTTCAACAGCACTCCCTCTTCTAAATCTGGATCGATTTCAGTGGAGGAATCATTCTTACTGTTATACTCTTCATCATTTGATTCTTCCTCATTATAACCGCGAAGATAATTTATTCATCCAAAAATACTGTTGTACTATATCTATTAAATACTGTATGGATTAAATTACTTAAATATCACATTTCTTCATCATAACTACAATAATACGCCTAAGGAAGATTTAAAATGTGCTCATGCATTCAGAACTGAAACGGTGATTCACGCGCAGGGTATGACATACCCGAAGAGGCGGTGTTCAAAAATATATATTTAGAATTCGCCTACAAACTAAGGCCCTTCAAAGGATATGACCTTAAAGTCAGCTACACGAGAAACAATCCATTTTCCAAAAAAGGTTTAGAAGGAACGTTGAATAAAGTTAGACGGTAGGTATGATATACCCTGCGCGAGAAGTGTCGGGTTAAATAATTTTTTATTGCAATAATATTCTTAAAACCATTTTATGTGTATATTCCAATTCAGCACACACACAGAAACTAAATATAAACTACAAAAAAAATCATTTATTCCCTTTTACGCCAACAATCACGACGACAAAAACACGGAGTTTGAAAAAGCAAGGGGAGGAAGTTGACGCATTGTTATTTGTTTTCTACTAAATCAAAATCCCTTTACGCCACTTTCGACCATTGAACTCATAAACGCCTACCCCCTTGCTCCTCCACGCGGAGTTTTAAAGCAGTCTTTAGGCGTGGCTGCTCGGTACGACCCACGCGTATTTGCATAAGATAAAGTCAGACAACAAAACATGCCAACAAACGATGTTGGAGAACCAGAATTTTCACAGCAGAGCTTTATTCTTCATTCGTAGTTTTTTCGCAGCTGTGTGTGTGTTGATGTAAGTGGCGCATTTTCCCAATTACTTCCGCGATCCCTGCTTCCTATCCCCCCCCCACACACAATATGATCAAGTTATCAAAAACAACAACAATATATATTTTTTAAAATTACATAACTGAAATGTTTATGTAGGAATGATCTGTTTTGGTGGGAGTGTGAAAGCAATGGAATTTAACCTCATGCCAAGCACAGAACAAAGCCTTTTGAGAGCATGTCATTAAATAGTGGTTTTTAAATTGACTGTGCGTACAAAAAATATAGCCCTTTCACCAAGTGAAATAACTCTATTTCGATGCATAATTAAAACATTTAAATTTAAATTTTTGATGTCCAGAAAATGATACATGAAAAAATATCGAGAAGCCTTATATAATAAGACTATTTTTTTTAAAATGAATTAAAAGAAAAGTACAACTTTGGTTGTTACGAAGTTTAAGGTTTCACCAAAGAAAGAGACATTCTCTTAAAATATGCACTTTACTATGATTTTTTAATCATTACCTAAATTGAACCTATACTATGGGAGCATGTTAGCTTAAATAGTAATCTGAATATCTAGATTCTAAATATATCATCGAAAGATCCATTGGGTGCTTTCAACTTGAACCAGGCAATTTACAATATTAACTTTTCTAGCTTCTTAGGCTCCGTATGACAACGAACACCATCCTCCTAACTTCTCTCTTCACTTGACTTTAAACAGTAAATTCATAAATTGCGTTTCCTTTACCGAGAGGTTTTATAATAATAAACATCATCAAAGATATTTACTCTAGAGTATTGATTCCCAAAATTTTTCACCTCATGGAACCCCCGGAACTTGAAGGTGCTTTCGTGGAACCCCATTCCATGCACATACTTCGAAGAATATATCTCAAAATAATATTTAAAATAAATCAACACGTAACGGGCACCTTATGAAAAGGCAATTAAAAAGTATTGCACTTATTATTAAATAATTATAATCTAATTTTTTTAATACAATTTTATTCCTTAATAATATTAATTTGTGATCCAAGTGCCATTTATCCCTGCATTATTTAATAACTGGGATTCGTTCTTACTTTTTTTTCACATAAACTTTCGAAGTCTAGGTCTATTGAGATTAAATGCAACCGCATTATTATTCAGAGTTTAATTTGTTTTTATACTTTGTTTTTGTAGCCGCTGACGTAGAGAAATATATTTCACCTAAACACAAAGCTCTGAATGGCATCAAAATGTTTATAGCTGTATGAGAAAACCCGTGTATTTCGTCTGAATTTCCAACCTAAAATTAAGATGCTGTTCTTGTTAAATTTAGATTATAACATCAAATCTGTTGATATGTTATTTCTTCTCCTTCATTAAAGGTGTTTTTACCACAAATACAAAAAGGGGAATTTTCCATTAGAAAACTAGTTTTGCACAAGGCAATTTGATAACTAACGAGTAGAAATTATCTCGGTGAACTCGAGATAGTAAACAATAGAATATTTTCAAACTAGTAGGAGGTGTATATATAAAGATAAAACGCGTTTTATAAATATGAATTTATTATATTTTATAATAAAAGTTTAAAAAGTGTTGTATAATATAAAGTTATTATATATAAATAAATTTGTCAGTTTTAATGAGAGAGAGAGAGAGTAAAACGAGCTATAGATACTTGTAACTATATAAACTTGATAGAGAACTTGAACAATTTTGAATACATATTTATTTCTTCTCGATTTTTTTGTTGTGACTCGTGGAACCCCTGGGTATGCCTCATGGAACCCCAGGGTTCCGCAGAACACAGTTTGGGAACCACTGCTCTAGAGCAGTGCTCCGCATTCTTTTTATCTCTGCGGACCGGTCAACGTTTGATAATTTTACCACGGCCCGCTGAGAGTGGGACGCATTGATTGTTTATATTTTAGATTGTTTTGATTTAACAATTTTAATTTAGTTACATTTATATAAATATGCCTTCAGAATAAAATATAGTTGCACCAAATATGAATGAAAGTGATTTAACGTGGAATATATAAAATGATTTCCGTGGAAAGTTGCGCAAATCTGAAAGAAATGCACTACTTTAAATAAAATGGCAATAGTTTAATGTTCTTTAGGCGGCCCGGCACCATTTGATCCATGGACCGGTCCGCTGACCGGAGGTTGCGGATCATTGCTCTAGAGCAAGGGTGTCAAACTGTAAAGCTAACTTGGGCCAAACAAATAAGATTTAACTTTAGGTGGACCGCAAAAAACCTATATAAATCATAGAAACGTAGGTATCCAATTTACCTAAGTGTAGCGCATTCAAAATAAATGTATGTATTCTACTGAACTGCTGATTTTCAGTTTCGCGATCCACTCGCCAGTAGCATCGCTTTCACACAGGTGCACAATTGCGATGCATTGGAGGGAGAAGGCATCAATAAGCAAATTTTTTTCTAAAATATGTAAGTACTTAGCAAACACTGTCAAGGTAACTTTATTGCATTTCAAAGACTTCAGAATCGTTTTACTGATAGCAGAACAACGAAAAGGATCTTATTTTAGAATCACGTATATATACGTCCGGGAATTTAACGCACCTGCTTAGCGAGATGTATATATACGCCGGCGGTAATTAAGAAATTGATAACAAAAATAGTATATAATTAAAAAACGTTTAGCCAATTCTTCCTATCTTATTTTTATTCTGCGTCTGTTTGTTATTTTATTATAATTATTGTCTGCCGATATATTGGCCGTGTCGCAAAAATGTTCACAGCGAGCCACGTGTGGCCCGCAAGATTTACACCGGTGCTCTAGAGAATTAGTCAGAATCGTGAATAGAACCCGTTACATGGTTAATCAATCAAGAAGATATCCGTTGTATCAAAAAATAAGCGTACTTATATAACGTACTTTATCTTGGTAAAAATACAAAGAACAAGTTCAAACAAAGGAGAATTTGTTGCATTCACTTGACATATCGCATCATGCAAGAAACAAAAATAACCGTTGACTAGATGCAACATTTTTTTTCTGCCATTTTTCAGACAAGTCGCATTTCATTTTCTGCATTAAGGCTGTTTTCGGTCAATGTTAAAGAATAGGATCCGAATTTGGAACATTTTTTCAGATATAAAAGAAATGAAAAACTAATACGATATTCTGGCTTCACTATCCTCTAGAGAGCAGCATTTTTTATCATACTTCCCATTTTTAAACGAGTTGATTCATTTTTTCTGGTATAAAATGTGTTTCGCATTTTTTATTCTATACCGTAATGTTAAATGGACTTTGCCTTCACGTATTAAAACAAAAAAGAAAGTATTCACGGAATATTTTGAAATTTTTAAAAACACTATTGTTAACAGAGGTACGTGTTATAATATTGTAAATTTCCACGGAAATTGGGTCATTTTTCTGCCTGAAAATGGGCTTCGCGTTTAGTTAGAACTCTCGTATTTTTACCGAAAACAGCCTTAATTTGCTTCTATATTTTGTTTTTGTTGCCACATTCGCTGAGAAATATTTTTAACAAATATATTGTTCAGAATGGCATTAAAAAGTTAATAACTGTGCGAGAAACTCTTCTGTGCATTCTGCAAATTTACAACCTAAGACTTAAGAGCGATTCCTGCTTCCTTAAATGTTTACTAAAATTTTGATACTCTGATTAAGAAAATGGCGATCACTTGAAAAACCGATGTCAAAGTTCCAAGGAAACCTAGGGTTTGGTGGAACCCAAGTTGAAAACCTCCGGTGTAGGTAAAAGAAATGTGGTTAATGCTTTTTCCACTTTCTACATATACGTGTATTGATACAATTATTAGTAGAAATAATGCATCCGCTGATCCAAAAGATGTGATGAAAATTAATTAAGGATTTTGATTTTCCTCCAGGTTGTCTGAGTTATTTCCTTGATAGCAATGCTTTTTGTCTACAATGTTTGACACTTTTAATGGAAAAGAATTTTTCAAAGAGAAACTTCTGAGGGATTCGTCCCTCTCTCTTGCCCGTCTAGAGATGTGGGAGGAAGGGAAGAAACACTAGCCATAATCAAAAACAATCTATTTATTGATCTCACAAAATAGCAATACTGATTCAATTAATTTAAACGAGAAGAAACGTTCTCAATATAACAAAATGTGGATTAATAGCAAGATACACGAATTACAAGGAGATTATCAATATTGATCTTTTTATTACAGGATCACAAATCTACTAACCTACTTAATTTAACACTAATTCAACTGTAGTGATCAATCGTCTCTTTAATTCTCTCCTCTATCAAATATTTAAAATACTCTATAAAATATTATAATACCTGATCAGTAGCAATCTATTCTATTTCAGCACGATCTCTCTTATTCTCCTCGTTGCTAGCTAGAAAACTATGACTGTATGTAGTGCACTTAATTTGAATATCACGGTTTCTTCTTCAAAAGGGTTGGTTGCGAATAAATGCGAATAAATAGCCCAAAGATTTCCCAAAAGGATTAGAATAATGTACGCTGATAGATCCGTCACAAACTAATGATTCATAATTTTAGTTAAGCTGCATTAAAAATGCGCGTGTTATTTACTAATTGATGAAGCTTTAGTAACCATGTTTTTTTTTTTTACAGTTAGTGAATATTTTAATATATATCTTTTTTATTTCAGTTTTTACTATTAGTTCACACTCTCCCTGTACATATATATCTTGTTCAAATTATTCAATCGTTAATAAAATACTTTTTATTCATCCACTCAAGTTCAAATACATTTTTTTAAACTTGTAGTGAATGACACTTGATGTTATAATACAGTTTTTTTAAATATTAATTCATTAATTAAATTTAATTAATGAATAAATAATAACAAAAGTAATAGTCGAGTATCATATATAAAAAGGAAAGTCGCTCGTTGTGTTCTTGTAGCGCAATGGATAGCGCGTTGGACATCTCATCCAAAGGTCGTGGGTTCGAACCCCATTTGGGATGGCCTAATTTCTGAGAATGTGATTTATTTTTACTATACTATTTTACTGGAATGATTAAATTTAATTAAATATAGTAACAAACAAACAAAACTAATAGTCCAACTCCTTATATAAAAAGTAAAATGGAAAACTGTTAGGAAAATCGCTTTCTATTTTGCCATTTAATAGTGTGATTCTGTCATAAGTATATGTCGCAGGGAAATGGCGAAATTAGGAATTTCATCAAATCCCTAAGGGAGATGTTAAAATAACGTCTCTTCAAGGTCATTTCCCTGATGAAAGTAAATGATTTTATCAAATCCCTGAACTGCTTCAGAGAAATGATGAAATGAACTAGTCAGGATTTGCATTGGCAAAATGCTATACAGGGGGGAGAGACACCTGGGGGAGGGGGGGTAAAGTCCTTGTACTTTCTAACCATACAGGTAGTACTAGCGATCCCCTAAATATCAGCCCCATATCTTTAAAAAAATGGCACCATAGGATTAACATACAGATTGATTACCAGCCTAATTTTCTAATTATTTGTTAATTAGTTTCGAATAAATAATTTGTATTTCATTGACTATTGTTGTGTTACTTCTACGTTTAATAATGCACCCTATTTGTTAAATAAACACTTTTAAACTCTTGACAATATTATTTCATCATTTCACTGAAACAGCTCAGTCCCCCACAGCTTCAAATCCCTTACTTTTATCAGGGAAATAACCTTCAAGAGACGTTATTTTAACATCTACCATCAAGTGATCATCTCCCTTAAGGATTTGATGTGATTTCTAATTTCATCATTTTCCTGCAAAATATATACATATTAATATTAATTGTAATTATTTAATAACAAGTAATTAAAATAAAAATTTTCTTTGTCGATCTAAGTACAAATTGATTTTAATTTTTTTATTTACTTATTTATTATTCAACTTATTTCACTCTTTGTATTTCTGGATTGGTGAAAATTTTATGATTAATGCCGATTCTACATTCAAATTGGTTTAATACTCTGTCATCGAGATAAATCAAAGAAGTTTATGATAAAATGTTATTAGTTTGTAACAAGTTTATATTCTTGAGAAATTCTGAAAACACAACTAAACTCGTTATCCCACGCAAAGTTTGGTCAAAGCTAAAACGTGTCTGTAGCGCATGATTAAATATTAATTCACATTCTAGTTACGTTGACGAAACGTAAATTCTTTTCAGAAAGTCCTCCAAGTTATTTTTATTTTGGTTTCAAAAAATTTAATCTGATAAGCATTTCTGAAGGTAGTTGAAACAAGTAATATAAAAAAAAAAATTTAAGTCAATTCCTACTTGAATCAACAAAGAAAATTTTTAATTTAGCTACTTTTTATTAAATAGTTACAATTAATATAAATATGTATATACATAGGACAGAATCACAACATTAAGTGGTCATTAGTTTTTATTAATTATCATTAAAGTATCGTATTGTCATCCAAAACAATCGTGTCTATAAAATTTCAGTTCAACTAAATGCTTTAACATGTGAGAAAAAAAACCTTTTCAAGTTTTGACCCAAGTCGCCATAAATGATGCCAACGTGGCTGTATTTGTAATTCTTTGAATAATTAGTGTTAATCAATTAATTTTTATTAATTATAGTTAAATTACTATATTATCATCCAAAATAATCATGTATATAGAATTTCAGTTCAATTGAGCTCTTTAAAATGTATTTTATTAACGATTGAAAATTCCAACAAGAAAAACAAAAATATGGAGAGTGTGAGCTAATAGTAGGAATTGAAAAAGATTGTGAGATGTTAAAAAATTAAACATATAAAATTAAGATTTTACAGCCACAATTATTAGTTATTCTTAGATTCGAATTTTGAGGATACTGTATCACACAAGTGCTTGGCATTAGTATAATGGCCTAAATTCCTGACGGTCACATGATACATGCAATCACGTATTTATACATTTCAATTCAAAATTTGCATTAGATCTGTACGAGTTGTTCTACTTGCAAAATTTAGATAAAATTTCAGATTAATAAAAATGTCCAAATATTAAGATTATTCAAAAAGTTTTACAAATTAAAAAAAAAAAAAATACTTTTAGTACACGTGTACATTTAAATAATTTTGCTTACCTTTGTGTATTAATGTTGACAAAAAAAGAGTGTACTTTTAAAAAACGTTTCTGTAAAAAGCAAAAGTTTCCAACGGCGAAGCGTATGAAAACACATAAATTATATGTGGTCATGACATCATATAAATTCATAAATTGATTGGCTGGAAACACGTGATCACAGTTATCATGTGACATCATAGTCACATCAATTCAGCTCACTAAATACACCGCTAATGTCTATGCCAGGTGTAGGCAACCTTATAGCTTTGGTGTGCCAAACCAATCCACCCCTATGATTCAGCGTGTCACACAGTAGAACATTTTTGAAACAATTCGATTCCCGCTATAATGTATGCAGAGTTAGAGAATAATTGTTAATAATACAAATTTACATTTTTTTACACATTAATTTTGCTTCATTTAAAGATAATTCTTAATTAAAACTGTATATATATATATGTATTTTTAAGCATATTTATTAAAAATAAGAAATGGACAGCATAAAATATAAGCATTTCCTTTCATTATAGTTAGATAAAAAGATAAATAAACATTTTAATACGAACCAAGTGTTTGCGCCGCTCTACTTTCATATTGCAAAATTAGGGGTATAATGTGTGACTTTCAATTGGACACGGATTCTGAGCATTCAGTTGTTAAACTATTCCTTTGCTAACTCGAAATATTTTTCATGTAAGGAAAAATTTTTTACTTAGATATGTAGAATCAAACGCGGAAAGCAGTGTACATGCAATTTTCTCTCTTCAAACAATTACATCTCTCCGGCAATGATATTCAATAATTTACAGAATAGCTGCAAATTTATCTTTCATATTTTTTCGTAATTACGTAACTGATCATAATTCTGCAGATGTTTGTCAAATAAGGTCCAATACAAATTTACCAACTTTCATCCACTCAAAAATTGACAAACTTGTAGAGTAGGGCAGAGTGCCATTCAGAATTGTGCCACATGTGGCACGCATGCCATAGGTTGCTGACCCCTAGTCTATGCTCTGCGAGTATAAATAATTTAAAATATGGGTATATTTTTTATTTAAGTTGCTACCAATTTTCACTGTTAGAAAATACAATATATAAATAGTTTTTTTGGGATAAGTGTATTATACTGTATCAGGCATTCAGGAGACAAAAATTCATTTATTTAGAATATTTGACTCTAAAATACAGACAACGTGAAATAATAGAGAGAAAAACTGAAAGAAATATTTAATATTTGAATGAGATTGAAATATCATATATTTATGTCGTAGATAAGCATAAAACTCGCAGTTTACAAACATAATGTACAGCCAAGCAAAATTTAATTCTTATATAATCAGTTTAATTTGATCACAACCTGAAGACGCTTTTAAAGAACTAAGTTTTTGATTTTAGTTTAATGTGTCGCAAAAAATCAATCAAAATTTTTGCTTAGACAAAAGAAGGGTTGATAAATTTTTAAAATAGGAAAAGAAAAATTGCACTTATCTTTTCTGCTCTCCTTTTTTGTTAAACTTCGTCGGAAACTGGGAAAGCAAGAGGTTATTTCTGTAAACATTCCGTTCAAAAAATAGTTCTTATAATGAGTAGAGTAGCTATATTTTTTCATTTTCATACTTTGACGTAACACTACATTTACACAAACAAGTAGACCATAAAATGACCGAAAATATTAATTATATTTAACTAAGCCTTAAATTAACACAACGCGTGAATTCGAAATAATCTTTTCTTCTACGACAAAATGAAAACAAAAATATAACAGTTCAATGCGCATGCGTGAATTGAGTTGTCAGTCATTGGTGGTAAGAAAGTGTTGCCAGACACAACTTAATGTATAATACAGAGAGGTTTCATTATCTTTCCAATTAAAATTCTTTTAATGCGAACAGTAACGGACTCAAACGATTAAAAATGTCAATTAAATATTTATTTTACCTTAATGTACGTACTTTGTGATACCTCAAAGTACAAAAACGCTTCATAATGAGAAATAAATAATTAAATTAAATTAAATACAAATCAAACAAGGCAATCACGGCCTATTAAATGGACATATACATTTCATACGCTATTATTTTTTAATCTGAAAATTAATTTACCAACTATTTTTCTTGAATTATTGAAATGTATTAACATTGTTGTGTGTGTGTGCAAATTTAATATAATTTTTATATTTAGAAAGCAAATGTTTGGAACTTTTTATAAAAAGGATTTTTTTATCAATATTTTTTCATGAATTACTTCCCGTTACCCGCCCGCTTAGCAGAGTTTTTCATTATATTGTATGATTATATACTTTGTTTTTTAGTTATTCTTATTTAAGTAGTCCTATAATTACTGTAAAATCCGGCATATAACGTCCACCGCCGTATAAACGCACCTATACTTTCAAACTGTAATTTTTAATTTTAAGGTATATTCGCCGTATAACGTCCACTCCCTTTTTACAACGAATCCTGATGTGTACGTGCGTAATGCTCTTATGTTTTGAAATCATTTATTCAAGGTGTTATACAAGGCTTCAGAAAAAATACTATTCTAATAGAATTACAACTCGTTAAATTTGCAAGATCATTTGTTTTAAATATACAATATTTCGATTTATATAGACGCCTACTATCTTTAATCCTCGTCTCTCCTTTTACTTTTAAAGCTCTCATTTTTATACTCGGCGTATAATGCGCACCCGTAAGTTTCTACCTTAATTTTTGTGTTCAAAATGCGCGTTATACGCCGAATTTTATGGTAAGCTTTTAATGTGTTAAAAAATACTTTTGTAGATTTCGCTTCTTGATTTAAAAAGGATAGATCTTGAGTTTCTTAAGCGGAAGTATATTTATTTTTTACGCTATCATAACCCTTCCTTCCCCCTCCCTTTGGAATAAATTCCTAAAAGCCTCATTTTTAGCGGATCACTAATTAACTAAAGAAATATGCTTTCCAGATTTCAAGTCTGTACTACGTCTAATAACTCAAAAACGGGAATCTTTTAGATTTTTAATGCCCCCTTATACTCAACCCGTAAGGAAACCATTCCAGGAAAACCGATTCCATTTTCCAAATTTCAAATCTTTAAGCCTGAACGCTCAGACACTGGAATATTTTCTTTTATCTATAACACCACCCCAATCTCCTTAGGAAGTAGATTTTTTAAGAAACCCTTTCTTATAGCGTATCTCTTATCATGAAAAGGAAAGATGTTTGCTTAATTTTAAGTCCATAAGTCTGATAGTTTAAAAACAAAACGGAATTTTCATTTATGTATAACACACCCGTGAACTCTCCTTTTGAAGTTGATTTTCGCAAAACACATTCTTAGTGAGCCTTTATCAAGGAAAGAAACACGTTTCCCAAATTTCCGGTCTCTAGATGTTTTAGTTCCAAACCGGAACTTTAGACTTTAACACTCCCTCACATCCCTTGGGAATGTACGAGGTCTACCATGATAATTACCAATTCGCAGCCCCATTTGAAAGAAAATGAAAGATATTGATACCGCACTTGAGGAGCTACAGATTGTATTTGACTGATTTGAAGTCAGATCACAGCGAGAAGGAAATGTTTAATGCTATGACATTGACTTTTACAAATCTTTGTCTGCTGAACATTTTCATGTAGGGAGAAATTCTTTTAGGAATTATCGATTGAACTTCGATATTTACCCCAAAATAATTTATTCTAGCTTTTTATAAGCAGAATGGAAGAAGCAGTAAATGCATTCGATAAAAGGTATTAACAAAAAAAATGAATGAATTTATTATAATAGTATCTCTTTTGGAAACACAAATCAAATG